>CAUYLG010020455.1:0-18007 GCA_963573385.1 Cacajao melanocephalus
TTAACTGAAGCTCTCAAGAAATGTGAAAAATTTGGGACCTGACAGCATGGTTCATGCCTATAATCCCAGCACTTTGAGGGCTGAGGCAGGAGGATCACTTGAGCCCAGGAGTTTGAGACCAGCCTGGGCAACATAGTGAGACCTTGTCTTTACCAAAAATAAATAAATAAATAAATAATTTAGTCAGGCACAGTAGGGCTCACTTGCGGTCACAGCTGCTCAGGAGGCTGAGGTTAAACAGTTTTTTTCTCACTTGACATACAAAACCTTTTAAAGTCACTACTTTGTTCCTACTCATCACTGAACATAGTCACAGGCATGAGATTGTGCCAGGCACACACAACTGTATCTTTAGTGACTATGTTACAAGAATTGGCAATAGCATATATGGCATTATTCATGCTACGCTTCTGTTGAGTACTT
Source organism: Cacajao melanocephalus (assembly GCA_963573385.1). Taxonomy (NCBI): domain Eukaryota; kingdom Metazoa; phylum Chordata; class Mammalia; order Primates; family Pitheciidae; genus Cacajao; species Cacajao melanocephalus. Next base: position 424 of record CAUYLG010020455.1, read on the forward strand.
TTGACACCCACACCTCTGTTCACTGCTGCTAGCATGCTATTCAAGGAAGTGTTTATTTGTTTATGTTTCATTGATCTAAGGATACCCTGTTCATATGATTGAATTAATAAATTCACATTTGGGGGAAATTACATGCATCAACATTATTTTTTATGAGAATTCTAGCTCTAGTATGCATGGAACAGTTGTCAAGCAATAACAATATCTTGCAGTCGTCCTCCAGTCTAGCTTCACTCCAATGAGTAGAAACCACTGGTACAAAATATTTGTGAAACCAATCGGAAAAGATGTCCCTGGTAATCCATGTCTTTTTGTTAGCATAGCAATGAATTGGTAAGAAAGTCACTCCTTGAAAATAGCTAGGATGCAAGATTCAGTCTATCACAGCAAATTTATAATTATGTGTGCCTGCAGCATTAGCATATGTCAACACAGTTATTCCTTGGAATTCTTAATTCCAGTGGGGGCTGACTCATATCAGCTGTAGTCCATCTTTCATGGACAATAACACCAAAGCAATGACGTCTTATTATCCTGTTCTGGCATCAGATTTTCATCAGCAGTGATCTTGGCAAACTTGTCAGTGAATTTCTCCACTACTTCATGTCAATAGATGTATTGTCACTATGAATCTTTAAAAATTTAATGCTATGTCTTTTCCTAAATTTCTACAACCAGCCTATTGAATATTCACAATTTCCTTCCATTTAAAGTTCATTGTGACATAGCTTTGCTTGTTTCATGATCAGAATACCATCAAGTAGCATGTGTTTACTGCGGCATCAGCAGTTCCGCACTTCCAATACATGATTAAGACCTTCATTTTTAGCTTTATGCAGTGTTTCTCTATTTTTCCTTAACTTCTGTTCACTACTTTCAACACTGAACCTCAACAGTTTGTCCTTCTATTTCTTCAGGTCATATATGGAGGTCATCCCCACACCATAATCTGCTCTAAGATGTTTCACACTTACACCATTGTTCCTTTTTTCTAGTGGTCTGACTTTCTTTGCTCTGTATGCTGCCTCTTTTTTTTTTTTTTTTTAATCACTATTATAGTCCTCCCCAACATTTTAAACATATCTTTACATCTGAAAGCAGAGAATAAACAAAAAAACATGGTGAGTTAGTCAGGCACAGTGGCTAACTGTAATCCCAGCTAATCAGAAGGCTGAAGCAGAAGGATCTCTTGAGGCCAGTTCAAGATCAGACTGAGAAACAGCGAGACACCATCTCTAAAAAAATTTTTTTTTAATTAGTTGAGTGTGGTGCTGCATACCTGTAGTTCCAGTTACTGAGGCTGGAGGATTGCTTGAGCCCATGTTTGAGGCTGCAGTGAGCTATGATCAGGCCACTGTACTTCAGCCTGGGCAACAAAGTGAGATCCTGTCTATAAAAACAATACAAAACACACTAAAACACGTAAGTCTTAGCCCCATGTGGGGAATCCTGGGGAGTTCATCATTGGTGCATCTAGTCTCCACATATGCCATTTTGTTATCTTTTGTATGAATGAATGGATGGGGAGATTTTGACATGAGCAGAAGAAATATATGGCAGCTAAAGGTGGCTGGGATGATCTTTTTGCCTTTGGGGACACTGAATAAACTGTATGTTGTGTGACTGTATTTTGACTGTGACCCACTACCTAAGGTCAGGTGTGAAAAAGTTTCTATTTTAGATTTTGTATTTTTGGATTAGGAATGCTTAACCTGTGTAATGCAAATCACATGCAAACCAACACTGCTTAGAAAATTGAGATTTTAAAAGGTAGTATTTTTGGCATACATTTTCTGTCGTTTAAATTTATTATTCCTTACTTGGAATTTAAGTCATCCCTAAAATTGTACCATCTTAGAAATAGTAGCAGCCATTTGATGGGTGCTTATGGCTGTATTTGTTCTATGACATGATAAGTAATGTAGAAACACAATTCACTTCTAGTCATATAAATCCTATTGTTAAAGATATCTCAAGAAATAATTTTATAATAAAGATTGCTGCTGTAAGCCTTGAGAGTAATTAACAATAGAATTATATAAAATGAATCAATAGATGATAATGATGTCCCACCTCTTCTTTTTATACTGTTATATATTTAAACATAAATTTATAGAATTTAATTTATAAAACACCCATGTACTCACTATATAGGTTAAGGAGATGTTATATTTTGCATGTTGGCTTCAGGTGACTTGTTTCCTTTCTCTCCCAAGTATAGTGGAGTCTCAATATTTACCACCACCGTTTCATGTCTTTCCTCCATCTTCCCGTAAATGTTTTATTTTTAAACTACATACATATGTATATATAAACTACAGACTTTTGTGTGTTTAATAATTTTATAAATCATTTTATATATGTGTCATTTTCTAGCTTATTTCCCTCAAAATTATATATGCACTTAGCTTTAGCTCTAATTTATTAATTTTAATTGTTTTATAGTAATAAATGAATACACAAAAATGTGTTGTTTACCTTCAGTATTAGCTTTCTAGGGCTGCCATAACCAAGTGCCATAGACTGTATGGCTTAAAGAATGAACATTTAGTTTTTACAATACTAGACCTGGAAGTCTGACGTTGAAGTGCCAGCAGGTTTCTTCCGAGGCATCTTTTCTTGGCATGTAGATGGCATTTTTCCTAGGTCAGGCTGCCATAACAAAGTACCACAGGCTTGGTGGTTTATAAACAACAGACATTTATTTCTCACTGTTCTGGAGGCTAGAGTCTAATATCAGGGTGCTAACACACTTGAGTTCTTATGAGGGTGATTTTCCAGGTTACAGACAGATGTCTGCTCATATACTCATGTGGTGGAAATAGGAGGGAGCGCTTTACCTTTCTTTTGTAAAGACATTAATTTCATTAGTGGGAGCTTCAACTTGGTGACCCAATCAGCTCTCAAAGGCCCTACCTTGTAACACTATCATATTGGGGATTAGAATTTCAACAAATGAATTTTGGGTGAACATAAATATTCAGTTTATTGCAGCCATCATCTCACTGTTGTCTTCACATGGTCTTCCCTTGGTACACCTCTGTTGCAAATTTCTCCCTCTTGTAAGAACACTAGTCATACTGAATTAGGCCCACCTTACTAACCTACTTTTTACTTAAATACTTCTTTAAAGACTGTCTCCAAACATAGTCACATTCTGAAATACTAGGAGTTAGGAATTTGACATATGAATTTTGAGGATACACAGTTTAGCCCATAACTAGCTGTTAATAAATATTTTTATTTTTTCTGAAGTTTTATTTGTAAAAACTATGGCTGCTATAAAATCCCTGTCAAGATATCCTTGTGGTTGAGGATTTCTCTAGGGTATATACCTAGAAGTGATATTCTTATTCATAGCTTACGCTTGTCTTCTCATCACTAATTTTTATCAAATTTCTCTGATGAGGTCATGATAATTTTTCCTCCACTAGTAACACATGAAAATTCCTGTGTGTGTTGCTGTACGTTTTCACCAACACAGTATTGTCAGGCTTTTTATGTTTTGCTCAATTTGATAGAGTGACAATTTGTTTAAATTTTTATTTGCTTACTAGAGAATTTAAGAATTTTTTAGCCATACAATTATCATCCTTTAATTTTTTATCTCTGAATTGCCTCTTAATATCTTGTTTTCCTTTATTCATTTTTTTCTTATTGATTTGAAAGACTTCATGAACTATTTTGTATATTGTTATTTTTATTTGCAAACATTTTCTTCAAGTTTGTGAAAGAATGTTATGCATTTTTATTGTTAAATACTTACATTTATTGAGTAAAATAAATAAATATTTGTTTGTTTTCTCCTAATCTCTATCAGTTCTTTTTATTTCTCTTCTCTTTTTCTCAAACTGATCTCTGAAAAGGTCCCAGGGATAAAGTTTTGAAAAGCACTGTATAAAATATAAAATTATTTCTAAGTTATCTCTAAAGTATCTCAATTAAATTTTTAAATAAATAAAATATTAATAAAAATTAAATGTCATTTTATTATTAAATTATATGTTTTAGGTCAATATCTTTTTTATATAAAATTTAATTGAGAAAATATAGAGATGACAGAAATATCAGAGTAAGATGTTCTCTGTGTTTCTATTTTTATTGTACATATTTAAGGAATACCACATGATTACTACAGTCAGGTAAATTAACATATCCATTATCTCACAGTTACTTGCCTTTTATTCTTTTTTCTGTGGTGTGAGTAACTAAAATCTACCCCCATTAACAAATTTTCAGTATGTGATACCATATTATTAACTATAGTCATGATGCTGTACGTTAGATCTCTAGACTTATTCACCTGAGACAACTGTGTTTTTGTGCCCTTTGATCTATATCTCTCCATTTCCCCAACACTGGGAACACCTTTGTACTCTATTTCTATATATTTATTTTTTAAAACTTTATATTTTACACATAAGTGAGATCATGCAGTAATTTTATTCCTTTGAATTATTTTACTTAGTATAATGCTCCCTAGGTGCAACTATGTTATAAACAGCAGAATACCCTTCTTTGTTTAAGGTTGAATAATATTCTATTGTATGTGTATGTGTACATGTCACATCTTGGTTGTAATGAATAATGCTACAATGAATGTGGGAGTTCATATCTTTATGAAGTGGTGACTTCATTTCACTTGGATATATGCCTGAAGAGTGACTGCTGGATCATACGGTAGATCTACTTATAATTTCTTTGGGACTCTCCATACAGTTTTACACAATGGGTGTACTAATTTATAGTCCTATCAAGAGTGTAACTAGGATTCCTTTTTTCCCACGCCATTGCCAACACTTGTTATCTCTTACCTCTTTGAGAATAGCTATCCTAACAGGTGTGAGGTGTTATCTCATTGTGGTTTTAATTTGGATTTTCATGATGATTAGTGATCTTGAGCACTTTTTCATATATTTGTTGGCCATTTATACATCATCATTGAAGAAATATCTATTCAGGTCATTTGCCCATTTTTAAAATCCGGCTGTATTTTGTTTTTGTTTTTTGCTATTGAGTTGGGTGAATTTCTTATATCCCACTCCATTGGCTGATATATGTTGGCTGCCATTTCATTTTGTAGATTATTTTCTTTGCTGAAGTCTTTTTAGTTTCTTGTAGTATCACTTGTTTTGTTTTTGTTGCCTGTGCTTTTGGGGTCAGATCCAGAAAAAAAATCATTGCCAAGGACAATATCAAGGAGCATTTCCCTAGGTTTATTTTCTAGGAATTTTACAGCATCAGGTTTTATGTTTATGCCTTTAATCTATTGGGAGTTCATTTTTTGTGTAGTGTAAGATAAGGGTCCACTATTATTCTTTTGCATGTGGATATCTAGTTTTTCCAACACCATTTATCAAATAGACTATCTTTTCTCCATTGTGTTTTCTCTTTTCTTTTTTCTTTCTTTTTTTTTTTTTTTAAAGACAGGTTCTCACTCTGTCACCTCGGTGCCCAGGCTGTGATCAATGCTGTGATCACAACTCACTGCAGCCTTGAACTCCTGGCCTCCAGAGATCCTCCTGCTTCAGCCTCCAGAGTAGCCAGGACTACAGGTGCACACCACTGTGCTAGGCTAATTTTTCAAAGTTTTTGTAGAGATGGGAGTCACACTGTGTTGTCCAGGCTGGTCTGGAACTCCTAGTCTCAGAAGATCCTCCCCCTTAGGCCTCCCAAAGCACTGGGATTACTGGCATGAGTCATTGTGTTTTCTAAATGGCCTTGTTGAAGTGACCATATATACTTGGGTTTATTTCCCGGCTCTCTATTCGGTTCCATTGGTCTATGTGTCTGTATGTCAGTAATATACAGTAGGATTTTCCTAACAAAACAATCAGTACTGATATATAATCACTCTAATTTAATTAATGACATTCTACATTTGTCATTATAAAGTAATTTTCTATTGAATCCAACTATCCTGCAGATGATTAGTATAAACTCAGTAGTAAATCTAATGAAACAAGTATAGAGTAAGTGGACAGTGAATGAAATCAGAGGTGTCTTGGAGCAGAGTGAACACTTGAAATAATTTATGGCATAGATGAGTCTTTTTTATGATTTTTAGCTTCAGATCAGAACAAAGTTGGCTCTATGAGGGGCATTTAAAACTCTATAGCAACACCAACACCTGCAGTTTCTCTGGCTGGCAGAATCACAGGACAAAATTAAGGGCAATCGTAACCAATTGAAATTAAGGGGAAAAATTTGTAAAGTCGAAACAGAGGTAGGAAAAGATCCCGATTGTGTATAAAAATCTGCCCCAAATATTTGACTTAACTCTGAAACACATATGCAGTTAAGACACAAACAACCTAGATAAGAGAGTAAAAGAATTGAATTTAGATTTGTACTACCACCAGGAGACAGAATTTGAAGTTTGACTTCAATCAAGTTAATTGCCTGCTTCAAGAAAAAAGCATTTACTCTTTAAAGAAATAAAAAAATCCATAGTCTCCACAACATAGCTTTCACAATTTCTAAATATATGAAGAATCAGAAAAAATTGTGACAAATTCTCATGAAAAATGATAAGTATAAAGGACCGATCTTGAAATGACACATTTAAATTAGCAAACAAGGATTTACAAACAGCTATTATAAATATACCTAAGGGCATAAAGTCAAATATGTCTATAATGAATGAAAATGTAGGAAACATCAAGGAAAAATTCAAAATATAAAAATTTTAGAACTACAAATGCAATTTATAAAATAAAATATTAACTGGGTGGGCTTCATAGCAAAAGAGAGATGACAGAAGAAAAATCAATAACCCTGAAGACAGACTGTGGAAATTATTTATGTAAATGAGATAAAGCAATTGAAACAAACAGTTTCAGGGACATGTGAGACAATTATACATTGTCTAACATGTGTCTTATTAAAGTCTAAGAGAGAAAAGGGAGAATCAGGCAAAGATAATTTAGAGAAAATAGTCGACAATTTTCAAAACTGTAAATTATTAAACCTAGAGACTCAAGAAGCTCAGAAAATTCCAAACAGGATAAATAAAATAAAGCTACACCTCAGCATGTCAAAGTAAAACTGTTAAAAGCCATTGGAAAAATCAAATTTTAAAAACAGCCAGAAAAAAATGACCTATTACATATAGTGAAAAATATTCAAATGATGGCTACATTTTCATTAAAAAATTGTAAATCCAGAAGACTATGAAAAATGTTTAAAGTTCTGAAGGGAACAACTGCCAACCCTGAATTCTATTCCAGCAAAAATATTCTTTAAGAATGAAAGCTACACTAAGAGGAAATTCTTCTTCCAAAAAATGGAGTAGATATACTTTTCCTCATTCCTCCAAGTAAATATGACTAAAAACTTAAAAACTTGGGACATTGTGTGTGTGTGTGTGTCTGTGTGTGTGTGTATGTATGTGTGTATGTATATATTCAGTTCTCCCTCACTGTTCCTATTTAGTCTCCCTTTTTCCAGTTTTACTCTCCTGTACTCTGGTCACACATCAGTTTAAAATCTAGTCCAGACTATTTCACATCACTCTACATTCTCTAGGAGATCTTAACCCACTTAGATTTAATTCATGAGCCCTAAAGTTAACTGGATCCTAATAACACTCTTATAATCTGGCCTCTTCCTTCCTTTTAAGTATCATCTTCAGTCTCTGACTACCTCTGTGCTCCAACCAGACTAAATACCGTACTCTGTAGTGAGTGCCCTCCTCCTAACAGTTTACCTTATAACTGTCCCTGGAAAGCTGTTCTGCTGTGGAATCACGTGCCCATTCCTTCACTTCATGCTCAAATATCAGGGCCTCAGAGAGACCATCTAAATAGCACCATCTAAATGACCATCTAAAATAGCACCCCTTTCACTCTCTAACATTTTTACCATACTTTATTTTTCTTATAGCACTAATCATTAACTGATGTGTTTTTTCATTTGCGTAAAACCTATTCATGTATTGTCTTCTTTTTCTCACTAGAATGTAAAAATCACAAGAGCAGCTACTTTGTTGTGTTCACTTGTGTGTCTCTAATAACTGGAACAATGCTCAGTATATGTTGAATTGATAGATGAATGGACCAGGACTTTAAGTGCTTCTTTAGCTATGGTGAACAACCAGTTTTTTAATTACTTATCTGCCACAATGTAGTCCTTTTATAAAATGCAGTGAAAATAGTGTATATGTATTAGTGTCATGTTATTAAAATCAACAGGCATTAAATTGTCAGATTGCTATATAAATTTCTAAATTCTTTCAATTTATTACTTACAATGAACTTCTAATAAACTTTTTGTGGTCAGTACCTATTTGCAGACCACACTCTCAGTACTGCTGTACTAGAGCGTATTTACCATTTTACAGCCAGCAGTTAAATGTGGAAACTAAATGAAGGAAGTATTCTTGCTAGACAAGAAGAAGCCACTTAAAAGCTGATGTCACATTATGATGGCTGAATTCCTGCAGGATTATTAACTTATAAAAGAATTTTGTTAGTAATACCAGGAAAATTTAGTAAGTACCAATTCTATGCAGAGAGGAGTCTTTTTTAGTGGACCCAATTAAAACATTATAATCCTCATTTTATGTCTATCTCATATAATTTGTGGTTTGTTTTAAATAGTTGTTTGTGTGTTATTCAATGAAGTCTCAGTTTTACAAGTTTAAAAATATTTTATCTCAGTAAACACTGCTGTATTATACCTAATAATGTTTCTGAAGATACAGTGATCATTTTATATGTCTTGTCTGTTTTATGTATCTGGTATGGAAGTAGAATCATTAGATAATGACATTTGGAGTTTGGGATCTGGGTTCACAAGAAGATATATAGCTGAAAGTAAAAGCTTAAGTTTTTAAAAAACCGTGCCTCAGTTTCCACTGGTGAATTGCAACCAGGGTTGGTGTTAATTTTAATGCTTTTCAGCTCCTGGATCTTCAAGTCATTTTGCATTAGAGATCTAGAGGTAGATACTGAATTAAGCTCCTTTAGGTGTCACTTTCTGTGCTCAGAACAAACACTGATGAACTAGCATCATCTCTAACTTGAGTAGTTTGAAGGCTCCAGATTCCTCTTGTCTTTGAGCTGTTCTCTTTCCTTATACAGTGTAATTTCACTTTTAAACTTTCATAGTGTACACTACTACTGGCAACACACAATACTCAAAATCACTATCTTGTATTTTGAAACAAGAATATTTATCAGTTTACTGATTGAGACACTATCTCAGGAAAAGAAACATTTTCATTTAATGCATTCCTAATGCAAAAATCCTGAAAAATCCTTTTCTGGTCACTAAAATTTTCAGGATTTTTGCATTATAATTTTTACATCTAATGGTCACTAACTTAATAAACACATTTGTTTTTCAAGTTTTTTATCTTATATTGGTTTAAGGACAGCAGCAATTATGTAATAACAACTGATCAAAATGTAGATAAGAGTTTCAGAATAACAAGTTGGGTGTATGTGTAGATAGAAATATAGGTAGAACATACATACATGTATGTATTTAGCATACATATGTGTTTACATGTGTAATTAAGAAAAAAAATTTTACAAGCAGTGCATGCTTGTTTTTAATTATATGGATATTTTTGCACATAAGTGAATCAGTTCTTCTAAAGCACTGAACAGTTTTATTTACAACTGAATGTTCATTTTTGCACATGAATAACCTAAAAGGAACAAAATAGGGAAATTATTTACCAGCACAAACTGTCTTGTTTCTTTACCAGTATTTCTTATATTCTCACTATCTCAATAATGAAAAGAAATATGAATATACAGAGGTTTGAAGTTTGCAGCATACCTGTTTGTCAGAGGATGTGAAACAGAAATTTGAAAGTCGTTAATAAGATTTACAAATACCAGTGAACATTTAAAAGTATATTATCAGTGTGCCTAGGGAAGATAAGTCAGTTGGAAATTCACAAAGCACATTTTTAATGGACTTCAATGAGTTTGGTAGGATCAGTATATTTTCCAGGGTTTGGAGGTTGTGCAAGTCACTGAGGTGAGGAACAAATGGGAGAGGACCATACGTGGGGGTAAAGGTCACAAATTAAGGCACCTTTGACATATCTAAGTAAAGGTATTAAGGATGCATTTATATATACTCATATTTAATGATCAGAAGAGAGGTTTAGGCTTGATTAGTGTGCCCTGACTAACGTGTGTGTTTTTAGGAGTAGGGGAGAGGAGTTGTTGAAGATGATTCTACTGAAATTCTTTGTTCTGATAGTTAGGATGAGGCTGTGTCTAAATGGACAGTGTTAACAAGCCAGACTAACGTAGAGAAAATTATGTTGCAGATGAGTTTATTTCAATAAATTAGTTATCTTTTATTTAAACTTAAATTATACCTGGATTGTAAAACAGAAATTCACTAGTTTCATTTTTTCATCCATTGGCTTTATAAATTTGTAAGCATATATGGATGAAGTTTTGATTCATGGGCATTTTAATATTCTTTTATTTCATAGCCATGAAGCTCATGACTGCTCTGGTGAATGTTGCCTTAAACCTCAGTATTCATCAGGATAATACCCAGAGACAGTATGAAGCCGAGAGAAATAAAATGATTGGGAAGAGAGCCAATGAAAGGTTGGAGTTACTACTTCAGAAACGCAAAGAGGTAAGTTTTATGGCAACTGATGATCTTATGTTCTACAAATGTGTGATGTATATATATCTCATTAGTACTTTTAAAATTATCTGTAAAAAGGTTTATGTGTATTTTAATTAGATTATTTGATGTCAAGGATTCTAAATGAAACCAGAGCGTTCATTGGTGATCATGTAAGTGCTGTTTGATGGCAGAAAGGAATCATAGAACATCTCTATTTTCGAAAGATGTTGGTCTGGGAGTTAGGCAACTCAGAACGTTTATAAGGCTATATGCTCAGAAAGTATGATAAATACTAAAATCAGAACTGAGAGCCAGCAAAGCCACATTTCCAGGAAAAAGCCAAAGGCTACATACTAGGTGATGTTTAAGGCATTTCTGTGAATAAGATTGGTCCCAGTTTTACAGTGACTCCTGTTAATAAGATTGGTTTCAGTTTTACAATGATATTTTCATATGTGTTAAAAATGATTTTATACTGGTTTGTGTGTGTGTGTGTGTGTGTGTGTGTGTGTGTGTGTGTGTGTGTGTTTATTTTTTGAGATGAAGTTTGGCTCTTGTTGCCCAGGCTGGAGTACAGTGTCGCGATCTCGGTTCACCGCAATCTCCGCCTCCTCGATTTAGGTGATTCTTCTGCCTCAGCCAGCTGAGTAGCTGGAATTACAGGCATGTATCACCAAACCCAGCTAATTTTGTATTTTTAGTAGAGATGGGGTTTCTCCATGTTGGTCAGGCTGGTCTTGAACTGCTGACCTCAGGTGATCCACCCATGTTGGCCTCCCAAAAGTGCTGGAGTTATAGGCTTGAGCCACTGCACCCAGCCTCTACTGAGTTTTTAATAGGAAACATTTTTATTTATTTAATAATAAAATCTTAGATCTGCACTATTTGTCTATTTTATAACTTGAAAAAAGAATATCACATTGCTGCAAGGGAATTACATATAACTAATAACTTAATGGGTTTATAACAGGCAAGAAAAAGCAACAATGTTATGATTAAATAATTACCCATACTGTATTAGTTTGATAGGGCTGCTATGACAAATACCACAAGCTGAATGACTTAAACAAAATAATGTTATCATCTGACAGGTTTGCAGGCTAGAATTCCAAGGTCAAGGTGTTGGCAGGGCCATCTTCCCTTGGAAGGTTCCATGCTTCTTCCTAGTGTCTGGTATTTGCTTGACTGGTGGCAGCATAATTCCAGTCTTTATATGACAGTCTTCCTCTATGTATGTCTGTCTCCAAATTTATTCTTTTCTTAAGGACAGTTGTATTGGATTAGGGTCCTATCCTGCGCCTATGGCCCCATCTTAATGAACTAAATCTGCCACAGTCCTCTTTCCTAATTTCACATTCTGAAGTACTAGGGGTTCAACATACAAATTTTTAAGGATCACAGTTTAACCCTTCACACGTACCATACTTGAAATATTATACAAGTAAATACTAGAGTTCTGCTTTTGTAAGTACTGTTGATTGAAATGTGTGCCTCTTATAAATTCATTAGTTTTTACATGATAAATGCAATAAAAGTAATGTTTTTTTTCTTCTTTTTTCCTTCTTCTTCTTCTTTTTTTTTTTTTTTTACAAAGACAGGGTTTCACCACGTTGGCCAGGCTGGTCTTGAAATCCTGACCTCAGGTGATGCGCCTGCCTCGGCCTCCCAAAGTGCTGAGATTACAGACGTGAGAATAAAAGTAATTTTTGATACTTGGATGAAGTTGCAATAATTTGAAAGATTTGCTACAAAAGTATTTCCAAACTTATTTTAGTAAAACCTGAAAGAAAGCATATAGCAAAAGAATAAATCTGAGGGAATTTTATTGTCACATACATGTGTGTAGTAAAAGCAAATATTTCAATATTTCACTGAATATTCCTACACAGTAAATTATAGGATAAATTAGAATAGTAAATACCACCTTGAATGTAATTTTGTATTAATGCTGTTATTGTTTTTGAGTAGTAATAAACACAGTCTTCGACTCTGATCAGTTTTGTTGCCTGAAGTTCGTATCTTTGCCATAGATATTATTTATTTTGTTACTGTACTTCACCACAAGTAGCTAGGATCGTTTTTATCTTCTGTTATGCCTCTTATATTGGGAACTTGGCCTACTCTCTGTTACGGGCTAGTAAGATGAAGAGTAATGTTTGGATACATTAGACGGAGTAGGAAGTTTCTTATACAACAGCAGATATGTTCTTTAGGGATATTCCCTTAACCAAGAAAGGCAAAACCAAGCCCAGGGACCTGATTTGTACAGAAGAGGTAAAGAAATTGAGGCCTGTTCCCAAGGCAGATGATATTTTGCAGATACGAATCTGATTATCTGTACTACTCCTCCTTGTTTGTCATTGTGTAGTTTGTGTCTAGAGAGAGACAGTGAAAAGTTCTAAAACCAATATGATATAACTGTATGGGAATAAAAGAAATATACTGGAAATTTTAGACATCTGTCGTATAAGTGAGAAAAAAGACTGAAAACTACCCAGAAGGAGAATAACCAGGAATTAAAAACAACTGGAGTTGTTCATTCCAAATAAAATGATCACTGTTTCAATTTATATATATTTTTTTCATTTCAGCTACAAGAAAATCAGGATGAAATCGAAAATATGATGAACTCTATTTTTAAGGGTATATTTGTTCATAGATACCGGTAAGAGATTTTAAAAATAATTTCGAAGGCTTTTCACTTAAACAGTTACTGATTTTTTGTGGCCCAGGCTAACTATAAAACTCTACTGATTATAACTTGTGTTTTGTGTTCTGGAAAACAACTTTGGCTGTAAATGCTATGTAAATGTCACAGTACAACTATGGAGGAAGTTGTATGACTGCTGCTACTACCACTGTTACACTCTTCCAAATTCAGAACATATGCTGTTGGAAGTAGTTTATGTACTTGTATGGAATATTAATTAATAGGATCATAAATTAATGTAGCTTCAATAAGATATTGTTGTTTTCACATTTTAAAAATTAAATGTCCTACTTCTTGCTCTGTGCTACCCGTTTTGTTCCATGGGCAAATTAATAATCTAAAAAAAAAATACCTATGTGAAGCTGGGAGGAAAGAGGACAGAGAAGGGCACCCCTGCAGCTAATGCAACAACTATATCTTCATTCTTTTTCCTTTCAGATAAACACATTGAAATAGTAGCTGTTAGCAAAATATTTTTGTCATCTGCCATTGCAAATGACTTTAATTTGTCTTTCTGTGAAGCCCAAGAACCTTAAAAATACTAACTACTTGTAAAAGAGCATATTCTACATAGAATGAATGAATCATATACAAATATTTGTTACCTTCTGTTGATTAGATGTGATGTGTATAAATAAACAGACACAGATAATAAATAGAAGCACTGTTTTCAGACACATATGAGAGTATATTTGACTAATTAACCTAGAGTGGTGGGATGTGGTGGCTTATGCCTGTAATCCTAACACTTTGAGAGGCTCAGGTGGGAGGATCACTTAAGGTCAGGATTTCAAGACCGCATCTCTATGGAAAATTTAAAAATCAGCCAGGTGTGGTAGCATGCACCTGTAGTCCCAGCTACTCAGGAGGTTGAGGTGGGAGGATTGCTTGAACCCAGGAGATCAAGGCTGCAGTGAGCCTTGATTGCACCCCTGCACTCCAGCCTGGGTGATAGAACGAGACCCTGTCTAAAATAAAACAAAGAAATACACACACACACACACACACACACACACACACACAGAGCTGACCTTTGAACAGTATGAGCTGGAACTGCAAGAATCCCCTATAAACCTTTTTTTTCCAACTAAACATGGATTGAAAATATGGTATTTGTGAGCTATGAAACCTGTGTACATGGAGGGCTGACTTCTTGAATATTCAGATTACTCAGAGCCAATTTGTATGAGAGTATGCATGGATTTTGCTGTATATGAGCAGTCCTAGAATCAGTCCTCGTGTATACAAAGGGGCGTGTATGTGTGTGTATGTATCTCTGATAATTTATTTTAATGGAACTTAAATATTTTAACTAAAAGAATAAAATGTTCTTTTGAAATAGGTCCAGGGCCTTTATGTGGAGTAGGGATGGGCTAATAGGAGGGTTTTTTGTTTTGTTGTGGTTTTTGTTTTGTTTTGTTTTTGGAGACTGAGTTTGACTCTTGTTGCTCAGGCTGGAGAGCAGTGGCATGATCTCGGCTTACTGCAGCTTTCGCCTCTGAGGTTCAAGCAGTTCTTCTCTCTCATTCCCCCGAGTAGCTGGGACTACAGGTGCCTGCCACCACACCCAGGTAATTTTTGTATTTTTAGTAGAGACTGGGTTTCACCTTGTTGGCCAAACTGGTCTCGAACTCTGGACCTCAGGTGATTCACCCGCCTCAGCCTCCCAAAGTGCTGGGATTATAGGTGTGAGCCACTGCCCATGGCCTGATTGGAGTTTTATGTCCGATTTCTTGCATATACTGTATGTATAACACGTTATTGCTATATTCATTTTAGAAAGAACAAGAATTTCCATATAACTGCCATGCAGTCTTTTTTTAATTTTTTTTTTGAGACAGTCCGGGCTGGAGTGCAGTGGCGTGACCTCTAAGAATTTCTGCATCTGTGTTTAAGAGGGATAAATATCTCTTTATTTTAATGAATATCACTGACTAACTTTGTTACCAGGGTAATGTTGGCCTTGTAGACTGAGTTGCCATGTATTCTCTCTTTAATTTTCTGGATGAGTGTAATCAAATTGGTGTTATTCTTCAGATATGAATTCTACCATTGGAGCCTAGAATTTTCTTTGCTGGGAGGTTTTTAACTACAAATTAAATTTCTCCAGAAGATATATAGGTTATCTGTGGTTCTTGAGTAAATTTTGGTAGTTTACGTCTCATAAGAAATTGGTGCATTCATATAGATTGTTGAATTATATTCAGAAACTGTCAGCATAAAGTTGGTCATAATATTTATAGTTTAACATCTCTCTTTCCCCCTGCTTCCTTCTCCCCCTTGCTCTTTTCATTGTTCAGTGTGGAGGTATTTTATTTTATATTGAGTTTTTCTATTATTTTTATTTTTTATTTCATTGATTTCTGTCCTTTATTTCCTTTCATCTGCTTACTTTGGCTTTCAGTTCTTCAGCTGTTTGTAGTTTCTCAAGGTAGAATTCGAGCTCATTGATTTGACACTTCTTTTTTCTAATAGATTTATTTTTATAAATTTTTTTGAGCACTGCTTTAGCTATGTCTCCTAAATTTGGATAGGTTGTATTTGCATTTTTATTTAGTTCAAAATACTAATTTATTTTTCATTTTTTTTTCTTTCACCCATGGATTTTTTTTAAAGCATGGAATTTAGTGTGCAAATGTTTGAGGATTTTCTAGATATGTTTCTGCTATTGATTTCTGATTTAATTTTTTTTGTAGTCAACATAGTTTGTATGATTTGAATGGTTCTAAATTTATTGAGACTTTCATGAGACCCACAGTAAACTCTTAAATGTTTCATTTCCTCAAGAAAATAATGTGTTATTCCGCTTTTGTTGTCTAGTGTCTTACATCAATTAGGTCAAATTGTTTAATAGTGTTTTTCAAGTGTTCTTTCTCTTTACTAATTTTCTGCCTGTTTTTTTCTAACAATTATTAAGAAGGGTTTTATAGGAGTACTTTCTGTATTTGTTTTTGTTTTGGGAGATGGAGTTTCTCTCTTGTTACCCAGGCTGGAGTGCAGTGGCGCGATCTCAGTTCACCACAACCTCCGCCTCCCAGATTCAAGCCATTCTCCTACTCAGCCTCCCAGGTAGCTAGGATTACAGGCATGCACCACCACGCCTGGCTAATTTTGTATTTTTGATAGAGGCAGAGTGTCAACATGTTTGGTCAGGCTGTTCTTGAACTCCTGACCTCAAGTGATCCACCCACCTTGGCCTCCCAAAGTGCTGGGATTACAGGAATGAGCCACCATGCCCGGTCACGCCACCGCATCTGGCCAGTATTCTTTGATATAAGTTCATTATCAGATGTATAGCTTTATTTGTTTTTTTAATGGCAACTTATAGAGAGGAAATGTTTGTATGGCCTAATACATTAGTTTTTCCTATGTGGTCATGCTTTTGGTATCTGTGAATATTGCCTAACTCTGTGGTTTCTTCTGTGTTTTTTATTTTAGAAGTTTAATCATTTTATCTCTTCTGTTAAGGCAAATGAACCATTTTTAATTCAGTTTTTGTACATGATGTGATATAAGGGCAGAAGTCGACTTTTTGCATACAAATATCAGTTTTCCAAGCACCATTTAATGACAAAGTATCTTTTCCCAATTGAATTACTGTGCCATTTTTCTTGAAAATGAATTGACCGAGAGAGATCCAAGATAGCCGATTAACAACAGCTCAGGATTGTAGCTCCAAGTGAAAGCACAGAGAGCGAGTGGACGCTGCACTTTCAGACGAATTTTTGTTGCCCGCAGACCGGGAGATTCCCAGCGGAGGAGCCACACGGGTCGCCAGTGCCGGCACGGCTGTTTTGCCGGCGCCCTGGCACAGCGCTTCTCGGTGCGGAGTATACGGGACGGGGTACCCTTTGAGTCAGGCTCGGCTGGTCCCATCCCCACAAGGAAAACAGCAATTGGAAACGCTGAGGACTGAGAGTTTCACAGCAAGCACAGCCGAACCAGGAAGGTCTGGCTCTGTGGGGAAGGGGTGTCCGCCAAAGGAAAACTAAGAAACAGAAAAAACTTCATCACCGGGCAGACAGAGATCCAAGATGGCAGATTAACAACAGCTCAGGATTGTAGCTCTCAGTAAAAGCGCAGAGAGCGAGTGGACGCCACACTTTCAGACAAATTTCTGTTGCCCACAAACTGGGAGCTACCCAACAGAGGAGGCACTCAGGTCGCCAGCGCGACTCTTTTGGCCGGCGCAGCTGTTTTGCTGGCGCCCCAGCATGGCGCGGCACTTCTCAGTGCAGAGTATACAGGACGGGGTGCCCTTTAAGT
>CAUYLG010020456.1:0-24933 GCA_963573385.1 Cacajao melanocephalus
GATGCTGCAGAGGATGTGGAGAAATAAGAACACTTTTACACAGTTGGTGTGAGTGTAAATTAGTTCAACCTTTGTGGAAGACTGTGTGGCAATTTCTCAAGGATCTAGAAATAGAAATAGAAATTCCATTTGACCCAGCAATCCCATTACTAGGTATATACCCAAAGAACTATAAATCATTCTACTATAAAGACACATGCTCACATATGTTCACTGTAGCCCTGTGTACAATAGCAAAGACCTGGAGCCAACCCAAATGCCCATCAATGATACACTAGACAAAGAAAATGTGGTACATATACACCATGGAATACTATGCAGCCATAAAAAACGCTGAGTTCATGTCCTTTGTTGGGACTTAGATGAATCTGGAAACCATCATTCTCAGCAAACTGACACAAGAAAAGAAAGCCAAACACCACATGTTCTCACTCATAGGTTGGTGTTGAACAATGAGAACACATGGACTCAGGGAGATAAGCATCACACACTGGGAGCAGTTGTAGGGGGTAGGGGAGAGATAGCGGTAGGTGGGGAGGGTGGGGAGGGATAACATGGGGATAAATACCAGATATAGTATGCACCTAAAGTAACATAAAAAAATAAAAAATAAAATAAAATAAAATATTTTCATGAAGTTTTGTAAAATATTTCATTTGTTGTCACATTTCAAGTTTGAAAAAACCTGGATTTGTGTTAGAATATAATGATACTTATAAAAGTATCATTGCTATGCATATAGGATCCCTATTCTAGTAGTCTGAAAGACTGGGACAAAATTAGTGTAAACAGGAGAAATATAGTTGATGCTTAATAACCTGCAAATGGTTAAAAATAAGTTATTGAAATTATCTCTGAATTCAGTCTTTTTTTTTTTTGCTCCTGGTATCCACTGCTATCTTCAGTGACTCTCCTTTAGTATGGGTAAGCTTCTAATACTTTCCACAGAAATACATCATGTCAATAGAAAAAAAAAAGCAAATGGAGCTTAGAAGTTATGCTTAAGAAAAAAAGTGTAGTATTTCCCAGTTATTTTTCTTCCAGAGAGAAACAGGTCTGTGGTATTTATCCCTCTTCCTCTTAAGCTAACTATGTGTTAGCTTTGACTGATATCTGACTTTCTTACCAAATAACTGTGAACCCAAATTATATGGCATTGCATCTGTTGTACAAAAATTTCCAAAGAATTAAGAGATTCTTAAAGTCTAAAGAAAGAATTCAGGAAAATATTACATAAATGTACTAAAATAGGGTTCATGCTATCACTAAATCAATAGGGACATTCAAGAACAGAGAACTTTATGCTCATATAATTTTGAAAATGAAGAAAATTGTGTAAATCATCTAATCTAGTTGTATATAATTTATGTTTTTGTTTTTCCTATTTTTAATATTGTTTCTTTAGCAGTGTTATTTCAGCTATTTCAATATAATTAGCTTTGCTAGGTATGTTTATTTGTTTTTCATCCTTGAGATGATTTACCTTCTTGAAAGTATTAATTCATAATTTGTATCCATTTTGGAAAACATTATTATTTCTATTTTGAAATATTTTTCCTGCCTAGCCCTCCCTCTTGTTTTTTATTAGGACTTTAATTATTAATATATGTTTGTTAGACCAAATTTTATTGTTCCTAGTCCATTTCCTTCCTCCTTTTCCCTCCCTCCCTCCCTTCCTTACTTTCTCCCTCTTTCTCTGCCTGTGACGATTGTCTTTCCTCTATGCTTCCCCTTTGGATGATTTATTTTGCTGTATTTAAAGTTTTATCAGAAGTGTATAGTATTCTGTTACTCTCACCCAATAAAATTGTTATTTCAGATAGTATTTAATATATTATATTCATTTCTAGGTGTTCCATTTAGTTTTATTTTATTTTGTTTATATTTTCCTTTAAATTCATGTAAGTAGCCCTTTAAACATTTTTGCCTGTTATTTACATTGTCTTTGACATTTTGGGGTCTGTGTCATTTACCAATATTTCCCTTTTAATAAGTGACATATTCTTCCATCTTGGCATATCTTGACATATTGTATTGAATATTGGGTATTGCTATGGACTGGACTTCATTTTGTTTCCCCAGAATTCATATATTGAAGGTTTAACCCTCAGTATTATACTATTTTCAGATAGAGCCATTTGGAAGATTATTAATATTAAAGTTAAGTCATAAGGATGAGTCCCTAATCTGACAGGATGGGTATAATCACAGGAAGACAAAAAGACACCAGAGAGTTCCCTTGCTCCCTTTATGATGTGTCAAGGAAAGTCCAAGTGAGACATAGCAAGAAGGCAACCGTCTACAAGCCAGGAAGAAAGCCCTTGTCAGAAACCTAATTTGCTGGCAACTTGCTCATGATCTTCTAGTCTCAACAACTTTTGAGGAAATAATTGTTTAAACCAACCAGTCTTTGGCATTTTGTTATGGCAGTCCAAGTAAAAGAGTATAGATACTGTGAAGGTTATGTCGTTTTTGATTTGAATCTTCTCTTCATTTAATTAGTCATATTTTCTTTCATAGCAGGCATTTAAGTTGCATATGGGTTAGTTTGATTTTTAATAGGCCTACTACAGCTATGATAAAGCGGTTTAAAATATCCTGTGTTTAGTGGATAGCTCAGTCCTATTAATAAGGCATGTTGTTACTGGTAATGCTATTGACTGTCACTAGAGATGAGCTCACTGGCTAGATGGGACTCAAACATTTCCTATCATGTATGAGTTTCTGGAATTGTTAAACGTATAATTCTGTAATTTTTTTACACAAATGAATAGAGTTTCAACCTCTAGGCATGCATTGGAAACACTTAAGGAGAACCCAGTGCAAATCTCTGGATATTTTTTTCTTCACATAGTTCCCTCCTCTTTGTTACTCTTCCTCTCAATTTCCAACCACTTTGGCCTCCCCAGACTCTGACCTCTGTCTTTTCAACTTAAAAAGTCTGCTAAATTCTGATTACATTCTCCTTCCCTGGCCCTCAGTTTGGAAATTTACTCTGGGAAGTCAGCAATGTTAATCTTATTTCTCGTTTTAATTATTTTCTTTCTTTAGGAATCACAGTTCTGTGCTGCCTGTTCTCCAACTTCTGAAAACTATTATTTCATGAATGTTGTGATCTTTTCCAGTTCCTAAGGTAGAAAGACGATCTAAAGCTTCAAATAAGAAATCACTGATCATAAAGTTCTATTGATATCTAGTTGAAATTTTCCCTTGCTCCCATCTGGAGAGGCTTTGTTGTCTTATTTAAAGTGGTCAGAAAAATCCTCTTTCATAAAAAGCCTGAAAGTAATGAAGGTATAAGTTGAGAGTATACCTATAGGAAGTTTTTTGGTTCAAGGAAACAGTGAGGGTAAGTGTTGAAGTGGAATGTTTAACAAACCACTAGGAGGCCAACAAGGCCCTTGCGGGCAGAGAAAGGGGAAGATGGTAAATGCTGAGGTATGTTTTAAAGGCCGCAATTTGATTCTTGCTCTACGTGTGACAAGAATGCCATCTGGGCTTTTGAGTATAGTATTGGCATACTCTGACTTGTCTTTTTAAAATATCACTGGCTGTTTCTCCAAATATAAAGTGCAGAAACTATATTATAAATAACTAAAGCATGTGGTTACCATATAATGTATGTATTATTTCCCAGGTAGTGCTTCCTATCTGTTAATCCATGTAATCCTCACAATCAAATGGTAAACAGATGTGCTATCATTATTCCCATTTTACAGAGAAGGAAATGAAGGCCTCAAGAGAGTAACCATGGTTACCTTGATAATAAATATGGCAATCTAGCTCTAGTGCAGTGGTCTTCCTAACTATAATATGTTCCAACAATCCCCAGGGTTGTTTTGAGAAAGAACTGCGATAATATAAAAGATTTAGAAGAAAGGTCTGGAGCTTAGTACTCAAGAAATGTTAGCTACTGTCATCTCCCTTATGCCAACTCTGCCCATTTCTACCTTATCTTTTATAATTAAGTCATATAACACTTAATACTGTTTAATCTCTTAGTATTTTTGCTTTCTCTAATCCCTGGGTCTTTACAAAGTGATTTCATTGTTAACATCCTATTTCCAAAGGTAAAATTTAATTTTTCTTGTCTTTGTTTTTAAACTTCAAATTTTATTTTAGATACAGGAGGTATATGTACAGGGTTTTTGCATGGTTATATTGCGTGATACAGAGCTTTTGAGAATGCTTCCTATCATTCAGATAGTGAACATAGTACCTAACAGGTAGTTTTTTAGACCACAACCCCTTTCCTCCCTCCCCCTTCTAGTAGTCTGCAGTATCTATTCTGCCCATGTTTATGCTCAGGTATGCTCCATGTTTAGCTCCCACTTATGAAAACATGTAGTACTCGGCTTTCTGTCCCTGTGTTAATTCCCTTAGAATTGTGGCCTCCAGCTGCATTCATGTTGCTCCAAAGGACATGATTTTGTTCATTTTTATGGCTGCCATAGGATTCCGTTGTATAAATATAAGATAGAAACATTTGAGGTAATTACGTTATGTATCAATTTAGGTTCATACACTTCATTTATCATAGCTTTTTCAAATAGTTTAACTGAATTTTCTACTAGCTGTAAATTTCCCTCAGGAATAAAGCAGTAATTACTTGTGTCTATAAGTCATTTTGAGTGTCTTATTATCTAATGAGAATGGAATTATACAATCAGCTCTCCTTGAAATAACAGGCTATGATGAAATTATTTCCCTGTTAAGAAATTGGTTTTAGTGTTAAGTTCATAATAACTTTATATGTATTTATATATTTGTTTACACTAAGAAATTCAATCAAAAGGATAAATTATGCAAAAATTTTACAGAAAAAATGAAACGAATGCACTTATAAATTATCAAAATTAACAATTTTTTGTCAGCTTCCTGAAACAAAGAGAATCAGCATGATATAACAAACATACAACTAAAATTTTAATTAATCAAGAAAAATTCAAGTCACTATACTATTATTCACCTTTGGCAAGTAACTTAATTGTGCTGAGTCAAAATTTTATTCAAGTGAACCTATCTCTTTTGAACAACTGCTATATTAACTACCTCAGTGAGCACACAGATAAAAGGTCACATGAGGATGGGGTGGGAATGTAACCAGGAAGAGTGGCATCACCAGAAACCAACTCTGGCCTTGATATTAAACTTCTAGCCTCCAGGACTGTGAGAAAATACATTTTCACTGTTTAGCCAACCAGATGGTGGTATGTTGTTATGACAGCCCTAGTAGACTGACACAGCCATCATCAACAATCTATATATATATTTTTTCCTCTTAGAAATCATATCATTCTTAATATATGAGCTTAAGGAAACCTTTTATAAAAAATATAAATATATATGCATACACACGTACCCCTACATAACGATTAGGTATGTTTAACTCTTTCCAGAATTTATAAACAACTTGCATTTATAAAATTAATACAAATAAAAAAAACACATCTAAAGTACTTTAAAAACTCATTAAACTGCTCTGAAACTATTCCTAGGCACTACTATTTAAGAAGAACCTTTGTTTATTTTATGCAACCTGTATATGATAGAATAACGTAGACTATAAGGAAAACAAACACTAATCTGTTTACTTTGTCTTGCTTGAAACTCTAATATTATTTTATTTCTCTCTGAACTAAAATGACCATAAACTAAAAGGAGTAATATTTTCTAAAACTGGACTATGATATGATACAGCAAGTTTACTCTAAAATCCCAAGGGAACTACAGATAACAGTAACATTTTTCACATAATAAAATGAATTGGCATGAAACAATGTGAAATTATGAATCAGCTGCCATACCTCTTATATTAAAAAAAAAAAGGATTTCATATCTGAATAACAAAAACCTTTGTAACCATGACATTTAAAAAGCAAAATGTTAGTGTTGAACAATGAAGTAATTTTCAATATGAGTTTAAGCCAAGGGCACCTGAATAAAGTTTATTGCTCTAGCAATACAGAAAGCATATTATTATTTTATTTCACTTTAAAAGAAAGGATGTTTTCTATTGAAATATTTGTTATGGCTCTTAGAGTTGGAAAATCTAAGTATTTTTATTTTTCTCTAAAAAAAATCTATGAATCAACAAAAGGAGTGGCTCATTGTGTATTTACCCAGAAGAACACAAAAAATCAACTTTAAACTTTTATGTCTAGTGTACATATATATATATATATATATTGGTAAATTTCACTCTAGTGCTACTGAACTTTCTGTTTCTTGAAATAAAACCATGTATAGAGTGTTTTTGTTTTAAGATCCTTAACCTAGATAAAAACAATCTTCATTATTGAACTAGAAAATCTTCAGTTACGGAATTGATGTTATTCAATTTTGAGTGAGTCATATACAAGCAATAAAGTGTCTTTCTATTTTACATATGTTGTAATTAAACTATATTCTGTTTGAAGTGGTTTACAAAAATCTCACAACTTCACAAAAAAAAAAGTATAGGGTAAGAATTATCCTCATTTTATGCATAAGTCCTCTGAGGTAATATACTCAAGTTGCACACATAATTAACAATAGAACTAAGATTAGACCTAAATATATATTATAAAATATCGGGAGTGATTATCAAAAGTTAGTAAACATTAACTTCACATTAGGTCACACTTCAGTGAAGATTTATC
Source organism: Cacajao melanocephalus (assembly GCA_963573385.1). Taxonomy (NCBI): domain Eukaryota; kingdom Metazoa; phylum Chordata; class Mammalia; order Primates; family Pitheciidae; genus Cacajao; species Cacajao melanocephalus. The sequence continues at coordinate 6,642 of CAUYLG010020456.1, forward strand.
TTCATTAATGGTATAGTAAGACTTTCTACGATGACTTCAAAAGTTTAAAAACCCATTCTATTCCATTTAAAAATAGACATATTATTTCATAAACTACATGCACATTTTGATTTTTTTCATTTTGAATTTCATTTCCCTGATTCTGGTCTGACACACGTAAGTGCAGTACTTCCTCTGATTTTCATGTGTACACAATTATTTTACTATACGTATCTGATGACAGTGGTGGCTGGTTTGAGTAACTAAAAGAACTGTGAATCTCTGCATTCTCAGGGGTCCAGGAGGCCCCCCTACCTACCCCAACAGGCTGAAAGTCCTCTTGCCGCTTGGCCTTTTCTCGCTCCCAGCAACCACTTTGATTTTGGAGAAAAGTTGGGGCTGAGCTCAGGTGCTGTCACAACTCAGCTGTATGTGTGCACACTCAGGCAGTGTGGAAATGCCACACCCCTGTTGTCTTGGCTCCCTCCAGACTTTGGGCACCAGTGAGCATAAGAGGGAGGCTGAGGAAGAACTGAGGATGGCTTAGTGTGGGCCTGCAGCCACCCCTTGGCATGAATAGCCTGGGCGTCATGGATAGTTGCAGGAGGCACGCAGGTTCCCAGACAAAATGAGGTGGGTCACCAGTGAAATTCCACATTCAGGCCAAAGACAGTGTGAGGCCTGGGAGCTGGGCTGCCAGTTCCACAGACCCAAATAAGAACTTACGGTGTTTTTTCCAGCCCACCCTTGGCCGCCCATGGACCAATCAGGATGCACTTATTCCCTCCTCAAGGAAATAAAAATCCCGGACTCAGCCAGACTTGGGCAGATGTTGGGATGATATGCCTGTGGAGAGGAGGTACTCACTTTGAGTCTCCTGAGACCTGTTCTGTTGCTCAATAGATCCCCTTTCTGCCTTGCTCACCCTCCAGTTGTCCATGTACCTCATTCTTCCTAGACGTCAGACAAGAACTTGGGACCTGCTAAATGTTAGGACTAAAAGAGCTGTAACACAAACAGGACTGAAACAACCCACTCCCCTCACCACTTTGCAGGCAAGGAAGGAGAAGAGCTGCAGCCCTTTGCAATGCCCAAACCTAGGGGCTCCCTGAGCTAAGTCTGCAACATTGTCTTTAGAGTTCTGTGGTTCCTGGCATCTCCAAGCTTCCAAGAACCACCATGTTCCCCTTGTCCAGATGTGGGTGTCCACAGTGGGAGCCACGTGCAGTACATCTGGTCCAGCGGCAGCCTCACACAGAGCCAGCATTTGTGCTAGCACCTGGAGCTGCCTGTCCTACCACAGCAGCCAGCATGTCTGGCTGTGCGCAAGACAGACCCCGTGATTGCTATCTGCACACTCCTCTTCATTCCACACCTGGCTTGCCTTTGGCAGGTATGGGATCCAGGCCAGTAGTGCAAGCTGAGCACAGCCTGCTGGGCCAATTGGGCAGAATGAACACAGAAGTTGCAAGCAATACTTAGGCAAAAGATGCCACCAGCCACAGAGATTTCTGGCTGGAGAAGTGACACAAGTATCCCATGACATTTTTGGGAGCACATCTGGAATCTGAAAAAGTGTGAATAAAAGTAAATTTGCTGCTTTCTCTCTGTTTTTTTTCAAAGTCCTTAAATTACACGATAGCTAAAATGAAAGAAAAATCCTGGGCCTTTGTCAGCCAGTTGAAGGTGATTAGCATGGCTGCTGGACTTAAGACACAGAGGACAGGCTTGCTGGGGAGGACACCATCAATTTCAATACTCCATTATCCTCGGGAGTTGGGCATATTGGCTTTGTTCCGATACAGTTTCTTTTCATGGACATCTAGCCATTATATGGGATCAGAATAAGAGCTTGAGGCAAATGAGGATATCTGGCTTAGGTCACATCTTGGTGTTCCCTGAAGGCCTTTAGACCTGCTCCAGTCCTCAACAGCTCATTAGGGTGTCATCACTATGACCTCTAGTCTTTCCTATCAGAATTTCTTTTTTTCTTTATTTCAAGACTGCCATAGTTGCTATTCTCTTCTTTGCATACAATGTTAAGGGTGTTGTTACAAATCACTGAAGTAATATTATGGGTAGAATGGGCACTTGGCTTGCTCTTCAGGAGTATAAAATGGAAAGCTAAGAACAGCACAAACAAAGTGTGACTTCCTATCTTTACATAAATTTGTGATGAAAATGTTATTGGCATTTCCTTGGTTGCCAACTTAGTGCCAATACCTTGAGGCACAGGAAAGAAGCATGGCCTTAGGAAGGAAGCATTAATTTCAATATCATCCTGCAGCCGGACCTTTTCCATAAACATGAGGTCAAATGGTCTAAGGTCCCATGTGTGCAGGCCTTCTTTGCCTTTCAGTGTTATATGGACCTTTGTCAATGTTGTAGTATTGATTCAGCCCTCTGGTGGTCATAACAGGAGATGCTACAAGGTGCAATCCTAGGGCATTAGGGAAGCAAACCTCAGAGGTAGCTCCAGCGGGGGAGTCAACCCTCTCTGCTCCTTCCTATCCAGGTTTTCTCTCAAGCTTGCCACAACCTAGAAAGTCTGACTCCTGCCAGGCAATAGACGCCTGGTGAATATGGCCCCATTAGGATCCAGGTACACATTTCTCCACAGGACTTAAGGCAAATTAAGGGGGAATCTTGGCAATTTTCAGATGATCCACACAGGTATTTAAAGGCTTTATAGGACTTAACCCATTTATTTAAACTCTCCTGGAATGATGTCATATTACTTTTGAATCAAACCCTGACCACTACTGAAAAGCAGACCACCCTGCTAGCCCCTTCCTGCACTTAAGTTGATTTTCTTTCCTACACTATGGCTGAAGTCAGCAAAGTCCTGCAAATACAGGGAATTTTCATATGTGAGGGGTCAGGATTTTTTGTTGTTGTTGTTTGTTTCCTTTTGGAAAGCACCTTGTTAGGCCATGTCACCAATTTCCAGGACTTTCTTTCATGTCCTTCTTTGAGGAGGACCTAGTCCCATAGCTTTACCTGCTTATGACAGGGAAGCAGTGGAGAGTCTGCCCCACCAGTTGCTGGCAGCAATTTGATGAGGGCCACCTGAAACTTAATTTAATGAGTTCATCCACCTTTCTGAGGCAATGCAAGCTTCATGTTGAAGTCCTGAAGTGTAAAAGTAGACCTGAGGGACCCAGAGAGAGATGAGGGCAGAAGTTAAGGGGCATGGTGTAGGTAAGCATGACTAATTCCTGCCAATTAAACCCTCCTACTTTGTGGATAGAGTTCATGCTAGCCTCCATGGCATAAAGTCTAGGAAGTCCTAAAGTTCCTGACAGTGAGAGGATAGGGAAGCACATAGGTAACAGGATAGGGCAGCACATAGGTAAGTGTGAATATACCTACCCTCTAGACCTCCCTACTTCATGGGTGAAGGTCACACTTGCACCTATGGTTGACACCTGCAAAGGTTTCCAGGATTTAGGAATATAAAGTTGGAAGAAAAAACAGAACACCTTTATTTCTTCTCCTCACATACCCTTGGTATTTGCTGGAAAGAGAAAGAAACAAAGAGATGCCTCTTTTCCCTCTTTCCAGATGGGTAACCAATCATCTTCAGCATGTACTTCTCTTGAGTGCATCCTTAATCACAGGAACTTCCTTGACCTTCAGACTCTGGAGAAAGGTAGAAAAAAAAAAGGCTTTTTCTGTTATCCTCTTCTGTCCTCTCTTCATGGAATCACGTATCTGTACCACAGGACTCTCTCCTCAGATGCATCCCCTAAACTGGGAAATATTTAACTTCCCCAAAACTTAAGCTGATTGGCAATCTCTTTAAGAGGCCATCCATAGCTTGAGGGAAGGGAACCCAGAAGGCTGACATGCCAGCAAAAGGATAAAAGTTCTTACCAGTCAGACTTCTAACTTCTCTGTCCAAAATGGTTGTAGGAATAGTAAAAAATCACTTTATTCTCTGCTCCTCCATGAGTTTAAAGCTAGAAGTATTGACCATTTGGTATGACTAAGGTCGGGTAGTAAGGTATTTAAAAGGATTTCTTAAAAAAAGTGTTATGGTTAAAAGTCAGCTTAACTAAACGTGGATATCAAATTTATCTGTCTCTTCAAAAGACTTTATGTCTTTTCTCTTCATGGACCTTGTTTTTCTGGGAAAATTTGGGGAAGTAAATCCTCTGTTTTTCTCATCAGAACCCAGGAATTAGAGGTGCATGAATCCCTCTCAAAATCTCTTTTAGTCTTTCTGCCATGCCTGCTTGTTAGGCACCTAGAAACTGCAGGTTTTCCTAACCCTGTTTCCTGAAGGGCTCCACCTTGAGGCCAATAACACAATTAAGAGTTTGGCAAATGAAAAACCTTACAATTACTGGATCTTTTTCTGTCTTTGTTTGTAGTTATATATGTGTTATATGTGTGATGTTTATAAAAAACTGACCTCTAATTGATTGGCTTAAGAAAAAATATGTGCTTAAATAAAATATTTTTAAAGAAGAATAAAGCTGCAATGACTTTTAATTAATTTACTTTAATCTTTGAAAAATTCAAACAGCTTTAAAGATTATTGACAAAATTAAAAATGTCTTAGAAATGTGGACATGTAGTCTAAATTATGCAGGTAACACACTAGGTTTACTAAATCCTTCAAGGTCATAAATTCCTTCTTTGGCTTTTGAGAACTGTTTGACTTGCCTGCCTTACAGTTTGATAAGACCTGGTGACATATGAAGTTAACCACACCCCTAACTATGCTGGAAAGAGTCAAACCTTGTTCGCACTTAGGGCATAATTAAAATAACTTTGCAGGTTTTACACCAAAATTAAAAATTATAAGAGTTACCATTATAATATGTTGTTGAGACTACTAAATATAGATTTACATACAAGGTGTACAAGGAAAATAAAATATGTCTATTCTAAAGATTGTAAGAAGGCATGGGAATGTCAATTTCCCCCCAGTTTATAGGGTTAAAGGACTGGTTTAAATTAGATAAGATAAAGTGAAAGGTTTTATCAATTGCCACAATTACATAATCAATTGCTTATGGAAGTTCCATAAATGTTAATTTTTTAAAAGCAAATCTGTGCATGAACATATTGACTAAATTCAAAAAGGTATTATTTGGTTTTTCCATAAACTGAATATTCAAATAAAAGCACAACAAAGTTTCCTTAAGGTCCTAATCTACTCTTTAACAAAAATTTGTTATAAAATATTTATAAGAATATCACCTCATGGTCAAACTGATAAAGATTTAATCAATTTGTCTATAGGGTTTCATTAAAAAATTGTGGTTGATATTAATAACAGACTAATGCAAGGGTGAAATTTGACTTTCTTCCTCTTGAACAAGAATTTCATGTAATGTTAAAGGATAATGAAATATTTTTATTTATCTTGTAAATAAACTACAGAAAAAGAAGGGAAAGACCAGAGACAGAGTGTTAAGAAAGCTAAGTCCTTCCTCCTAATGAGTAAAGGATTTTGCCTTCGTTTTTTGAGTCATGATTTTAGCTAAATAAATGACTTATGGAAATCTGGACTTCTACCTCATAACATCAAATGTTTTAAAGCTTTAATGTATTTTCTACACTTCCTAAAATCAAATTTCAGCTTTGAAATTGGCTTCTCTAACTCCTAACTTTAGGATGCTACAGAGGGCCACTGGAACATCCAAAAACAGAAATATCTGACATGTTTAGTTACATGAGATTGTCATGTAATCTTCTTCAGGTTATACTTTATTGAATAATATTGATGTATGTTCCAAAATTGTATGGGAGTTCTCAAATTCAAATGTCTGAGTACATGCTATCAATCATAATTAGGGTTATTATGCTAAGTTACTGTAAAGCAAAGAAAAACTCAAATTTCTTTGTCAATCTTTGGTCAACATTTTAGACTAATCTTGATTATTCTCATGAACTAACCAGTGATTGCTGACTGAAACTCAGAAGAGACTAAAGGAAGAGATAATGTAAAAATCTGAATCAATATTCTAATTCTGGGTGTGTCAGCAGCCTCAAGATTTCTGAGCTGTCTTTACCCCATGTTTTGTTTTGATTCCTTTCTTCTAACATAGTGGTTTGTCTCTTTTCAAATTCAAGTATTCGAACTCCAAATGGTCATGCAAATGGAACCTTGGACAATGGCTCCCTTTTACCGAGGACTCTTAGATAGGCCTTTGACAGAATATCTGACTACTATTTTCCTCAAACCATGCCACCTGTCAGCTGAAGCAGCAAAATATACTATAAGGCTACAGTAATCAAAACAGCATGGTACTGGTACCAAAACAGATATGTAGACCAATGGAACAGAATAGAGGCCTCAGAAGTAACACCACACATCTACAGCCATCTGGTCTTTGATAAACCTGACAAAAACAAGCAATGGGGAAAGGATTCCCTATTTAATAAATGGTGTTGGGAAAACTGGCTAGCCATATGCAGAAAGCTGAAACTGGACTCTATCCTTACACCTTATACAAAAATTTACTACAGATGGATTAATGATTTAAACATAAGACCTAACACCATAAAAACCCTAGAAGAAAACTTAGGCAATACCATTAGGATACAGGCATAGGCAAGGATTTCATGACTAAGATACAAAAAGCAATGGCAACAAAAGCCGAAATAGACAAATGGAATCTAATTAAACTTAAGAGCTTCTGCACAGCAAAAGAAACTATCATTAGAGTGAACTGGCAACCAATAGAATGGGAAACAATTTTTGCAAGCTACCCATCTGACAAAGGGCTAATATCCAGAATCTACAAAGAACTTAAACAAATTTACAAGAAAAAAACAAAAACCACATCAAAAAGTGAGTGAAGGATATGAATAGACACTTTTCAAAAGAAGACATTTTTGCAGCCAACAAACATATGAAAAAAAGCTCATCATCACTGGCCATTAGAGATATGAAATCAAAACCACGTTGAGATATCATCTCATGTCAGTTAAAATGATAATCATTGAAAAATCTGGAGACAACAGGTGATGGAGAGGATGTAGAGAAATAGTAACATTTTTACACTGTTGGTGGGGTGTAAATTAGTTTGACAATTGTGGAAGACAGTGTGGTGATTCCTCAAGGACCTAGAAATAGAAATACCATTTGACCCAGCAATCCCATTACTGGGTATATATCCAAAGGATTATAAATCATTCTACTATAAAGACACATGCACATGTATGTTCATTGCAGCACTGTTTACAATAGCAAAGATTTAGAACCAACCCAAATGCCCATCAATGATAGACTGGATAAGGAAAATGTGGCACATATACACCATGGAGTACTATGCAGCCATAAAAAGGATGAGTTCATGTCTTCTGTAGGGACATGGATGAAGCTGGAAACCATCATTCTCAGCAAACTGACATAAGAACAGAAAACTAACCACTGCATTTTCTCACTCATAAGTGGGTGTTGAGCAATGAGAACACATGGACATAGGGAGGGGAACATCACACACTGGGGCCTGTTCAGGGGTTGGGGAGCTAGGGGAGGGATAGCAGGGGGTGGGGGCATTGGGGAGGGATAACATTAGGAGAAATACCTAACGTAGATGACAGGTGGACGGATGCAGCAAACCAACATGGCATGTGTATACCTATAACAATCATGCACGATCTGTACATGTACCCTAGAACTTAAAGTATAATTAAAAAAGAGAAAGAAAGAAAGAATAAAAAAGAACAGTCATCATCCCTATCCTAACAGCAGTTAGATATACATTTTCAGAGTGGGGATTGATGGCAGTTGCTGCTGTCATGATGCCGCTGCATTGTGGGGATGAAGTTGGGACTATGTGCTCCACAGAGCAGGTTGGAGCTAGGAACAGGTGGAAGCCCTGCCTCCTTCCAAGTTGGAGGAGTGGTAGCCCCACCTTCCCAGGAACAGTTGCAACTACCCAGCTGTGACTGTGGACCTGGGCATCTCTTCACTCAGAGGGGCCCTGGAAGCCTCATATTCCCCACAAACTCAAAAGTGTCTGCTCCTGCTGCCTGGCTTCTCCCCACTCCTGGCACCTGCTCAGATATCAGAGCAAAGTTAAGGCTTAGCCCTGGTGCTGTCACAACCCAGCTGGGTGTGTACAAGTTCTGGGCGGTATTGACATGCCAGACCGCTGCCACCATAGTCCCCTCTGGAATTTGGGCATCAACAGGCATGGAAGGGAGGCTGAAGGGGAACTGAGGATGGTTCAGCACAGGCCTTCATGTGCTCCTCGGCATAAACAGCCTAGGAGCTGTGAATGGCGGCAGGAGACAGACAAGCTCTCAGGGATGAAAGGAACGGGTCCCCAGTGAAACCCCACCTCTAGGTCAGGGACAGCCTGAGGCCTGGGGGCCAGGCTGTCAGTTTCTGGAACCAGATGAGATCTTATGGTACCTTTACTGGGCCCACCCATGGCTGCCCATGGACCAATCTGCATGCACTTTCTCCCTTCTGAAGCCCATAAAATCTCTGGACTCAGCCAGGCTTGTGCAGATGTCAAGATGACCTGCCTGCGTAGAGGAGTTACCCACTGTTGGTATCCTGTCACATGAGAGGTGAACAGACTCACTGGGACATCCTTCCTGTGGATAGACCTACCCACTTCTGGTCTCCTTTCTGCTGAGGGCTGTAGACATTTGGGCAACCTGCCTGCACATAGGAGCTACCCACTTAGGGTCACCTAAGAACTGTTCTGCCACTGATTGAAGCTGCTCTCCACCTTGCTCACCCTCCAGTTGTCTGCATACCTCATTCTTCCTGGATGCAGGACAAGAACTGAGTATATGCTGAATGAAAAGACTAAAAGAGCTGTATCACAAATAGGGCTGAAACACACCTCCCCCACTTGCCATGTTAGAGGAGACTAGAAGGAGAGAAGAGCTGCAGCCCCAAACCTAGGGGCTCCCCAAGTCAGGGCTGTGACATCCTCTTTGGGGTTCTGTGGTTCCTGGTGTCTCCAAGCTTCTGGGTGCCATTGCGCTCCATTTGTCCAGATGCAAATACTCACAGTGGAAGCCACATGCAATACATCTGGGCTAGCCTCAGCCTCATATGAAGCTGGAACCCGTGCCAGTGTCTGGAGCTACCTACCCTGCCACAGCAGCCAGTGTGTCTGGTTGTGCACAGTGGCCAGAGCCTGAACTTGCTCACCCACACACCCCTTGCCACTCCACGCCTGGCATGCCCTTCCTAAGTGTGAGATCTAGGTCGGTAGCACGAGCTTAGAGCAGCCTGACAGGCCAAGTAGGTGGAATGAGCTCAGCAGGTGTGAACAATACTCAGACAGAGGGGCTGCTGGCCACAGAGGTTTCTGGCTAGTGAAGTGACACCTGAAGTATCCTGTGACACATCCATACATTTTATGTGCATTTATCAATTACAGTTGGCTATAAATCTGATAAAAAGACATTGTACATTTACTTGCAAGAAATAAGGCAAAGAGATGAGTTGTGTAAAATGCAATCAACTGGCTGTATTACTAAGCGGAATTATGATTTTTATTTCTCTTTGAACTATTCTCCCTGACGGCTTTGACACTATCAAACGTGACCTAGGTCCTGGAAATATGTGACATATTTAAATATTGTATTAAATGAGAGTACAATTTAGGAATTTATTTATAATTTCTTTCACTTTAAAATTTCTAGGTATTTTGTTCTTCTGATTTATTCTGCTACTCATTAGATTGCCTTAAATTTAGAAAAGTCTTTGCTTTGTTAATCATACTTCAAAATGAAAAAATCCATTGGAAATTGTGTAATCACACAATGTGAACATACTTTTTTTTACTATTTTTGTTTCCTACATATAGGCTAATCTCATTGGAGTATATGAATTTTGCAGCATCTATTCACTGTCTCTAGAGTATAAAAGAAGTATATATAAAGTCCAGTTGAAACATTACTGCATTGATTCATAATTTTCCAGCTCTAACTTATTTATAATACCCTTGAAAATCCCTTAAAAACCTGATGTCCTCAACATTTTTAAATCAGTTGGAATTTTTATATCAATTCAAATTATTACAATAATACTTATTATTTTATTCTAGATACAGTATAACATTGCAAATTCTAGTGCAAATCTTAAAAAAGCATTTTTTTAAACAGAAGAAACAAAACTGGTTCCTAATGCCATAAAAGTCTCAGGAGTCTTAGATATCTGCACCTCAGATGACAACATGGGACATCCAGTAATTTATTTTGAAGTCTCTAATTTGGAGTTTGAATAACCTAGAAGTACTTTTCCTTCTCATGATTGACATGTATTTCCTGGGCATCATCCAGAAAATACTATTAGTCTTCAGATTCTTTGTCATTTGGCATAGGTGAAGCTTAGTCTGGTGTTTTCTGAAAGGTAGAAAGTTTTCTATCCAGAACGCTTAGAGAATGTAAAAGAACCTCGAAATGTTAAGAAAGCATTTCATAGTTAAAAGCATCCATTAGACAAATATTCATTGATGATTACCCTAGCAACATCCTGGGCTCTGAAGATAAAATAATGAAGATAAAAACTAATGAACCCTACTGCTATTAAGTTTATGGTTTACTGAATAATATGGATATTAATCAATTTAAAAAATCTATTAAACAGATTAAATGTTTTGAAAACATTGAATTATTAAAAAAATCACTATAACTGGAGAGGTTATCTTAAAGTCATATCAGAAACAATAAACTATAAGTTGATTAGATGATGATACTATTTCTTCTAAAAAATAAGTTTTTTTTCTGGTCTTCCAAGGAAGTCCATTTGATTTTTCTAAGCTCACATTTTCTGAAGATATATAGTAGTTATTATACAACCAAACACTTTCTTTTATGAAACTACTTCAACTTATCATTGGCGTGTGTGTGTGTGTGTGTGTGTGTATGCGCACACACATGCATAGTATGTGTGTTCATGTGGATGTATTTATGCATGTAATTTTATTATGCCAATATTCACGTTATTTTTATTTTATTATTTCATCTAACTTATCTTTATAACTTCAATTTTGGTAGTAGTGATATTCATGAGAAATATACCTTAGAGATTCACTTAGTGAAACCCCAAGAAGAGTCTTGAATTTTTTTATCTTCATTATTCAAATTTTAAATGTTTGGCATTTTCCATAAGCTATAAAGTGCTTCATGTTGACTAGGAAGAGACTTGCCAAGGAGGAAGTCACCGTAAGTAATTGTCTTGGAAAAGATATAAGGCAATTGTTTTGCCTCTTTTCTATTTGTTCATTTTACCAACATGAATGCACTTATAAAACAACAGTGAAATTTATTTCCACAGTCCCACAATCAGTCTTGTCCAATTTATGTAGTCACCCACGAGGCTTTTACTCAAAGAAAGTATTTTGTAAGGTTGCTAATTAACACAAGCTAATATTGATTGTATTAGTTTTCTACAACTGCTGAAGCAAAATACCACAAAAGTGGTGACTTAAAACAATACATGCATATTGTCATACAGTTTGGGACATCAGAAATCTGAATGGTTCTCACCGGGCTCAAGTGAAGGTGGTGTGAGGCTTGCATTCCTTCCTTCTGGAGGTTCTAGCAGTGACTTGAATTCTTGGCTCTTTGAGGTCTTGAGGCTGCCTATGTTCCTTGACTCATGGCATTCTTACTCCATCCAACTAGCTTCCTCTAGCCAGCAATAGTGGGCCACATTGTTTTCACACTGAATCTCTGACTCAAACTCCTCCATCCACCTTCCTCTTCCACTTTTAAGAACTCTTGTGGTTACTTTGGGTCTACCTGTATAATTTAAGATAATCTACCTACTTTAAGACCAGTTCCCGAGCAACCTTAATTTCATGTGCAACTTTATTCCTCTTTGCCATGTAACCTAATGTATCACAGAGTTTCTGGGCATTAGGAAATCAACATCTTTGGGGAGTTTCACTGTTTCACCATGTAGAGTAAGCATTAAATTCTAAATGAATTACTTATTGTAGTCATTATTTAACTATTGAATCAGTCTAATTATGTGTGAATAGTTACATAATAGATATTAAAGCAAATTATCTGTTTGATAACCTACCTATTTAGATGTATTCCACATGATGAAATACATAAAAGGAGTCATAATCCTGTGTGATTTGTGGCCAGAAGAAGCAAAACTATTTTTTCAAAATGCTTACATAAATAAAATTCTTACTGTGTGTTGAAAGCATTTGTAAAGATTTTCAAAATATCTCAATATTTTTGGTTCATTTATTCTTTGAATTAAATGGAAAATGCACAAGCAAGAGAAAGTATCATTACCTCTGTATTATAGATAAGGAAACAGAAGTTCGCAGAGTTTAAGAAACTGACAGTATAATAAAAAAGGAAGATTTAATCTTTTCAGACTTTCCATAGAACTCATTCTATTAAAAGCTGAGTCTGGTAAATGCCTGGCTTGCCGTACAGTCAATTTAATCTCTTAGAAGCTAGAGAGAATCATGAGAGGGATTATTCTGTACTTAATTCCAGCCAATGAAAAGTAACTGGCAGGGAAGTTGAAATGACAGAAAATCTTAAATAAATTCAGTCTGAACACTTAAAATTTATGGTTGCCGAGGCTGCTTACTTTGGTCTAGTTGAATATACAACCTTCAAAAGGAAAGGATTTTTTCTTTAATTTAACTTAATAGAGATAAATAAAAACAAAATACTTACTGAAATTTACACATTTATGGGACAATATAAAATTCATTAATAGGAAAACATATGATAACAATTGATTAAGAAATAAAATTCTAAAGAGGTGGTTGTGAATAATCTTAAGTAAAAAGAAAATAGTAATAGTATTTGAAGAGCTATTCATTGAAGGTGTTTTAATAAAACGTATACAAGATGAAATAGAAGGCATGATAATCAGTAATTATAATAAATTTTCATCAAGCTATGAAATCTTTTAAAGGAAAACTAGCAATATATGATTCTTCTGAAAAAGTATTAAATGACCATATAGTAGTCTTTTAAATTATATTTAGTATAAGACAAGAAATGCTAAAATCATTGCTCAGTTTATTCTATGATAATGCTTTATTGCTACACATCAATAAAAATTATACAAGTTTTCAGCTTTTTCTGACAAGTTGAATGGCTACCCTAAACAACAAAATTTGACTCAACATTGGTAAAAGTGATATAAAGACTAAGATAGCAGAGAAGATTTTAAGAAAGGATATTTTTGGAGAGCACTTAGTTGCTCTATAAAAATGTAAATCTCTTGGCCTGGATGACATCCATTCAAGAATGCTGAGAAAGAAATTGAGATGAAACCTCGAATAGCTGTCAATTTTCTTGGAAATATTGGAAAGAGAAGGAGAAGGACTGGGAGATAGGATAAAATGGCACAACTTTCATAAAGGGAATATGGTAACTTTTCTTAAATTATAAAAAGTGATGTAGGGTAAGGCAATGTAAAAAAAGCAATAATTATTAAAATTTGATATTCATTATTATTTAGAAAAATGTCATTTCTTTAAGAGAGAAAGCTCCTCATTGGTAAAAGGAAAAAATATAAGTATATGCACTTTAAATGATAAACCCAAAATAATATAGTGCAAAAGGGTGGATAAAGGACATGATAAAAATATGCCATTGAAAAGTTAGTATAAGCAATACACACTGGTATACCAATATAATTATTGAATAAAATAGAATATGAACCAGAAAGCAATCAATGGGGGAAACTGGAATAAAAGGCAAAATCCAAACACATTAGTCTTTAATCTTTTATTCTATGTGCTCTATGTGTTTATTTAAAATAATTAAACATTCTGCTTTAGTATTCTGTAAGACTTCCATTTGAAATCTGTAGAGATACAGTGTTATTCAAACACCAGTCCTAGAATTACTGGTTATTCTGGTTGCTATGGAACACTCCATATTGTTTTCTACAGCAGCCGGAGCAATTTACATTCCAGCCAATAGTGTACAATAGTTCTAATGGCTCCACATTCTTGTTAATATTTGTTACATATATATATATATATATATTATATATATATATGTATATATATATAATGCCATCTTGACAAGTAGGAGGTGATATTTAATAATTGTGGTTTTGATTTTCATTTCCCTAACATTTAGCGATATTGAGCATCTTTTCACAGAAATGGTAGCCATTTCTATGTCTTCTTTGGAGAAATGTCTATCTAAACCCTCTGCCCACTTTTAAATCAAGTGATTTCTGTGATTGAGTTTTAGGAATTCCTTAAATATTTCAGATATTAATCCCTTATAAGATATCGTTTGCAAATATATCCTCTAAATGTACAGATTGCCATTTACTCTGTTAATTGTTTCCTTTGCTATGTAGAAGTTTTTTGTTTGATGTTGTCTAACTTGTCTAATTTTTCTCTGGTTGCTTGTGCTTTTAGAATCATATTCAAAAAACTATTGCTTTGCCCAAGGACATAAAGCATTTCCCCTATATTTTCATCTAGGAGTTTTACAATTTGATGGACCACATTAACAAAATGAAGGCTAAAAATCACATGATCATTTTAATAGATGCAGAAATAGGATTTAACAAAATTTAGCACATTTCATGATCTTGGAAAAAATCTGAATAAACTAGGTATGAATGAAAATTGCCTCAACTTAATACAGATTACATGTAAAAGCCCTCAGCTAATATACTCATGAAAACAGAAAGGTTTTTCTCTAAGATCAGTAACACAGCAAAGAAGTCCACACTCACAATGTCTGTTCAGTATAGTACCAGAAGTCCTAAAAAGAACAACTAGGCAAGAAAAATAAATAAAAGTCATTATAATTGGAAAAGAAGTAAAGTGACTTCTGTTTGCAGATGACATTATCTTTTATATAGAAAACCCTAAAGACTCCATTAAAAAAAAAAAACTCTAAGAACAAAAAAAAAAATGCAGTAAAGTTGCAGGATCTGAAACCAACATGCACAATTCAGCTGTATTTCTATACGTACGCAATAAATGATATGAAAATGAAATTTAGAAAATTCATGGCTTGTCATGGTGGCTCATGCCTTCAACCCTGGCACCTTGGGAGGCCGAGGCGGGTAGATTGCAAAGTCAGGAGATTGAAACCATCCTGGCCAACATGGTGAAACCCCATCTCTACTAAAAATACAAAAATTAGTTGGACATGGTGGCACGCACCTGTAGTCCCAGCTACTCAGGAGGCTGAGGCAGGAGAATTGCTTGAACCTGGGAGGTGGAGGTTGCAGTGAGCTGAGATTATGCCATTGAACTCCAGCCTGGGCGACAGAGCAAGAACTTCATCTCAGATAACAACAAAAACAACAACAAAAAAACATACACAATTGCATCAAAAGGTATAAAATAAGTATTTCAGGGAGGTGAAAGACTTGTACAATAAAAACTACAAAGCATTGATAAAATAAATTTAAAAAGACACAAATAAATGGAAGACACCCATGTTTATGGATCAGAAGACTTAATATTGTGAAAATGTCCATAAGTACCCATGGAGTTACACACATTCAATAAAATTTCTATCAAAATCCTTGTGGCATTTTTACAGAAATAAAAAAGATACGTAAATTTCACAAGGAACCACAAAAGTCCCTGAAAAGCCAAAGTGATCTTAAGAAAGAAGAACAAAGCTGGAGGCGTCCTACTTCCTGATTTCAAGAGGTATTACAAAGCTATAGCAATTAAAACAGTATGGAACTAACATAAAGACAGACTTATAGATCAGTGTAACAAAGTATAGAGTGAAAAAAAAAACCATGCATATAGTCAGCTGATTTTTGACAATAGTGGCAAGAATACACAACAGGGAAATAATAGTATTTAACACTTGATAATAAGAAAACTGGATATCTACAGGCTAAAGAATGAAATCAGACTCTTCTCTTATACCATACTAAAAATCAATTAAAAAGATTAAAGATTTAAAAAAAAATGCCAGGTGAATAATTTATAAAATTGAAATAAAATTTTCCTAAAATTACAGCAAAAGTAGAATCAGTATTTTTACGTATAGAAGTGAATCAAATGGTCAATAAATATTTATTATGGAACTAATATGTTTTAGGTAACAGTTCCTTGAGCTGTAATGATAAGCAAAACTAAAACAGACCTAGTCCCTGACTGATTACCCATAATGGGTTTCCTGGAGTTGAGAAATGCGTAAAAATCAAATCTAGTAATGTAACAATATCTGTGACTAACGTGCTGAACCTCATAATATTGAAGTTTATTGTTTGCCTTTAAGGTTATTTTAAAACAGATGAGGAATGTAGTATTTACAAATGTAGATTATATAGGTCTACATTTATCTATAATATAAATCTGTGGTCTCTGCAACTGAAAATTGTCTTTGTAAATTATACATGAATTTTAAAAAGCTGTGTGTCTAGAAACCAGCAAGTATACATAACCATCTATAATACTCTAAGCAATGTTAGTTTATTGATTTTAAATGATTACTGATCACTTAGAATATAGCTGCTCAAAGATTATAGTTAATAGTAAGAAATCCATTTTTACATATTCATATTTATTTACTAATCAGATATTTATTTTAAGGCAGATTTTTATTCTAGTTTTTCACAATGTCATTTACATAATCTTTTTATTTTTTAAATTATCAACTTCTAATGTTAACAAAATGCAATAATTTGTGCACATATTTTAAAATTAAAATAACATAGAGCTTAAAATTGAACACAGCAATGTTCTGTTCCAGCTTCCCCTTTTTAGGGACAAGCACTTTAACTCCTTTTACTGTCAGTGGTGTTACTTACTTTCATATTTTTACGTAACTTGCTTATACGTATCTTAATTATATTCTAGTTTTATGTGTTATTATTTAACATCCTATATTGTACTTAGAGGAAGAGTTATGCAACTCTTGCACCTCCCTCTGTGTGAATGCATGCATGCACACACGTGCTTACACATGACTTTGCACCCTCTTACTCTCTTCCAAATTATCATGATATATTTTACATAGCTGACTTAAATAGGAAACTGCCTGCTTTTCTAGTTTTAAATTTTTTAATGGAAACTCTCATTGAGAAAATTATGGATCACATACAGCTCTAAGAAGAACTAGAGAGATCCCTTATATGCTTTGCCCAGGTTTCCTCAACTCGAATATTTTGCAAAACAATAGGGTGATATCACATACAGTATATTCACCTAAAGGTGATCCACCCATTTTATTCAGATTTTTCTGATTATACCGGCGCTCATTTGTCTGTATGTATGTATAAGTGTATTGCATTCTATAGAATTTTCTACATCATGTGTATAGACTCCCAATACATTCCCACAGTCAAGATTCTTAACAACTCCAAAATCAAATAATCTCTGTGTAGCTATTTTGTAACCACGCCTGCTTCTCTCTAGTCTCTCTAGTACTCCTGACTGCTTCCTGCTCTAACTTCTGACAATGACTAATCTGTCCTCTACACAAAATTTCCTTCATGTTTGAAAATGTTATATAAAATGAATCATACACTATATTATCTTTCTGTTGACTTTAATTGGGGATTTTATAAGCAGTGGGGAGAAATGCATACATTCAATCCTATGTAAACAGAAGTTACTCATTATTTTGTAGAACCTGAATTATACATTATACATATAATGCAATTTCAGTGCATTATACATTGTAAAATCATAAATCATCTTCTTATGAAATATAGTCTTTCACACAGCATTTAATGACTCTTGATCTCAGGTTCTGTAATGGTGTTACTGACTGCTAGCTAACATTTAAGTTTCAATTTTAATATCAGCATTCTAATGATATTTCCAGTAATTGATGCTAAAGGTATCCGGTATTATTTTGTGGTTGTTGTTTTAATTTTTAGGATAAATTGGAAAAAAACTCTATAATGAGGAGCAACCAAAACAGTTTTCCATAATTGCTAAAACATCACAGGTTAGATTGATGGATTTGAGAAATAAAACGTGTCTTCATATTATTAAGACCTATAATTAAAATGTGTGCACAATGAAAAAATATTGTAGACTAATATATGTTTTTAGTTCCTTTGTTTTCTAAATTTCTTTTTTTTTTTAAGAGAAAGAAAGAAGAAGAAAGAAAAAAGGGGGAGAGAGAACAGAATTCTTGCTCTATTGCTCAGGCTGGAATACTATCTAGGAATAGGTATTAAAAACCTCTTTTATGCTGATAACCATACTTAACAACAGAGACAGGAAGGAATAAGGGAAGAGAAAAACAAACAGCCAACCAATATTTCATTTAAGTCTGTGAAATGCTATGCAAATGCTGAAAAGTGATTTACTTCCAATTATATAGTCACTTTCAGAATAGGTATAATATGATACTGAGAAAAATATATGTTCTGGAGACCTGG
>CAUYLG010020459.1:0-55765 GCA_963573385.1 Cacajao melanocephalus
ACAGTCATGGTGTTAACACAGTCACAGTGTTGTGACAGTCATGGTGTTGAACACAGTCATAGTATTGTGACAGTCATGGTGTTGTTAACACAGTCACAGTGTTGTGACAGTCACAGTGTTGTTAATGCAGTCATGGTGTGACAATCACAGTGTTGTTGAACATACACAGTCATGGTGTTGTGACAGTCATGGTGTTGTTAACACAGTCACGGTGTTGTGACAGTCATGGTGTTGTTAACACAGTCACAGTGTTGTGACAGTCATGGTGTTGTTAACACAGTCACAGTGTTGTGACAGTCATGGTGTTGTTAACACAGTCACAGTGTTGTGACAGTCACAGTGTTGTTAATGCAGTCATGGTGTGACAATCACAGTGTTGTTGAACATACACAGTCATGGTGTTGTGACAGTCATGATGTTGAAAATAGTCATGGTGTTGTGACAGTCACGGTGTTGTTGAACAGTCACAGCGTTTTTGAACACAGTCACAGTGTTGTGATAGTCATGGTGTTGTTGAACTCAGTCACAGAGTTGTGACAGTCACAGTGTTGTTGAACCCAGTCATGGTGTAGTGACAGTTATGGTATTGTTGAACACAGTCACGGTGTCGTGACAGTTATGGTGTTGTTGAACACAGTCATGGTGTAGTGACAGTCACAGTTTTGCGCAACCAGTCTCTCTGTCTAGTTCCAGATCGATTCCGTCTCTCCTCATGGAAACCCCACACCCAGTGGCAGTCACTCCTCACGCCCCCTCCCCAGGCCCTAGCAGCCACCAGTCAGCCTTCTGTCTATGGATTCACCCATTCTGGACATTTCTATAAATGGAATCATACAATATGTGGCCTTTTGTGGATGGCCCCTTTCACTTAGAGTAATACAATCCCTTTGTTCTACTGGCTGAGACCTAGCGCGGGAGGCGGGGGTTGCAGTGAGCTGAGATCACACCGTTGCACTACAGCCTGGGCTGTAGTTTCACAAGAGTGAAACTCAGTTTCAAAAATAATAAAGAACAGAGCTGCTTCCTCTGTTGTCTCCATCCTGTCGGTGGGTTCCGCCACCTGAGTGAATCGTGCACCTGCTTGGAAACCCAGCACTGAGGGCAGCATGAAAAGAGGAGGTGCCACCCCTGCCACTCCCTACTCAAGCCCAGAGCCTGGGAGAAAAGAGTGTCTTCCTGTTGTGGAGGCCCAGCGCAGAGGGTGCCATGGAGGAAGGGGGTGACAGCAGCAGTTTCCAGCTTTGGTGTTTGTCAACATTTCCAAGAAGGGCAGAGGAAGGCCAGGCTGGTCTCGCTGATGTCCTCACCTCCTGGTTCCCAGGGGAAGCCCCTGCAATTCATCCCCAGTTACCTGCTCCCCACCATCCTTCTCTTGATGGGAGAGAATGAACACCAGCCTTCCTCCGGAGAGGCATTTCTCCAGACACTCAAGGACCCATATACATGACAATTACCGGTTAAAAATGTATCTGTCTGCTACATGCCTGCAAGTGGGTGTAAATCATACAGCAACCATAAAAGCAGCCATAACCCACGCACGCCCGGGACCCCAGGAGCTCCCGCTGCAGGCTGGGTGGCTTTACCTCAGCTGGCTCAGAGGGAGAAGCCCTGCCTTTATGTTGGGAGAAACTAGAAGAGCCTCATTTTATTTATTTTTAATCAACCATTTTGGATGCTCCCTCTAGTCAAAGGCAGAGTCGGAGCGCGACACAGGCACATTATTTATATTTAGCTTTTATTGACCCAGGGAAGTCTTGGGAGATGTAGTGTCTCGTTTGTAGAGACACCCCTGTGGCAACACTCCATTGCTCAGAGCCCTAAATGAGCTTTGCACAGGCGATCAGAGGGAGGGCAGGCGGACATATCACCGTCAGGAAGACTGAGCCTGCTGGGACCAGCTGCCTCCTGCCCGCGATGGCACTGGCCAGAGCCTTCTGCTTGTGCACTGGAAAAATACAAGCTAGACTCTTCCCTACAGCCTGAGGTGAGATGCTGGGAACTCCGTAGGTGTAGCTGGCCTGCCTTTCTGACGGGCTGGTCTCTGCTGCTCAGCCTGTCCTGGCCTCACCTGGCAGCCTGGTCCAGTCCACTGCTCCTGTGTGCAGATGCCAGAAGGCTGGCTGCTGCTCCTTGGGTCCACTGCAGGACCTCTGTCCCTCATCCCGTGATTAACACCTCCTACCCTGTGTGGGACTCCAAGAGACCACTCTCTGCTTGACTCATCTTATTTCCTGGGGGAGGCCCAGGTTAATGGTTTCTGAGCCAGAGGTAGCAAGGCAGGGCCTGGAAGCTGGAGATGGTTTTTGTGATTCCTGCAAACTATAAACAGCCAGAAGTTTCTGCAGCTGGTATCCCTTGTCTCTCGCCTCTGTGGGCTGCAGAACAGCTAAGCATGGTGGAATGGGCAAGGAGGAGGTGGGAAAATTGAAATTCACCGGGGTCGTGCAGAAATGAAGGGAGAAGTGGCTCATGTGAGCTCAAACGTCCTTCCTGTCACTCTGTTTGGTAAAGCAAGGCCTGAGTGCCAGGCAAATGACCAGATCCAATATTCATTAGTGCCCCTGAGAGCTGCATGGAGACACCTCATTATGGGGGTGGGGCTTCACTTCCACCCGCACAGCGGATATTTACATAATCACCTGACCCCCGGTTACTATTCAGTAACAAACACGTGTGAAAATGCAGAAGCCGCTGGCATTTTATATCATAAATACACATTGTTAACCTGGTGTAGATGGCTTACTTCCACTTACTCAAAAAAGAGGGAGTCCCCTGTTCTTCATAGCCATTAGGTACCAGGTGGAGGGGCCTCAGTGGAGTGTGGTAGAGACTTCTAGGCTGTGCAGTCAAGGGGCATGGGGGGTGACAGGCCTCTTCATTTGGGTGCAGAGGTCAACATTCAATTAATTTCCTTGTGAGGGTTCTGGGTGTCCCTGCCTCACTCCCTCTGGGGGCCCAGTGGGAGCTAGTGTTAGATGTAGTGAACCCCCAGTTTCTCTTGAAAGAATCAGCATGTCAGTATGCTCAGCTCTCTTATTCTTTAATTCTCTATTTTAAAATGTAACTTCCTCGTAGTTTCAGTAAACAACCTTTTCCACCAGTTCTAATCTGTAGTTGACATCTGTTCCTCCGGTCCCCTGCCCCATCCTGACTCATCCTGGTCACCTGCTCTGGTCACCTGCTCCAGGCACCTGCTCTGAGCACCTGCCTTGACCCCTGCTTACCTGCTCTGACCTGCCAGTAACCATCCTTCCTGCCAAACTACCCACCCCGCCACTCCGGCTCACACCCCTGCTCGCTTTAAAATAGCCAATGGGAATTAGACTAGATTGTGCGGTCTAACCCCAGCCAATAGGAAACAACACAGCGGTAGGGTGGCCTCCATCAGGCAATAGTACCCCTTCCCCTCCTTGTCCAGGTGTGTGCTCATCATTGTTCAACCTGTGAGCCGCACCCTTCTACAGACGCAAATATTCTGTGGAAGTAAGTATGAATTTCCTTGCCGAGGAAATTTATATTCAAGTGCTACTTCTTTTGAGGCGGTGAAAGTTTTACTTATAACACGAGGGACGGGGCATTTCAGGCCAATTTGTTTGTTGTTTGTTAAGCGCTTGCTGGCAGGGCCACCCTCCCTCCCCTGGCTGTGGGGCTCGGAGAGAGAACCAGGGATGTGCACGTCCAGTTCTGGAATGAATGCGCCATGTCTTAAGTATAAGTTAAGTTACTTAGGTTACTTATAAAGTAACTTAAATGGCTGGTGGCTACTTTATAAGATGGCTCAAGTCTGGGCCTCACACACACCCCCCTAGCCACTGCACTGCACTGCCTCTCCATGAGCCAGGGTCTGCAGGCACCAGGCCAGAGCTAACAGCTTCAGGGCTTGGGGTGGGAGGCAGGACCTAGAGAGAGGTGGGGTGAACCAGGCACTGCAGCCCCTCTTTGTGGGAAGCTTGGGGCCAGTGGACATTAGAACCTTCAGCTGGAGAGCAGCTAAAGACCTGGAGATCTAAACACAGTGGGTTTGCGTGTCTCAGGGAGAGCCCCTGCCGAAGCTCTCCAGGCTTCTGTGACGGGCTATCAAGGACGTGCTTTGTTGTTAGGACGCTGCTAGTGGAGGGAGGCATCCCCTCACCTGGTTATATATCAGAGTCACCTGGGTCACTGAACAAACGGGTTCTCTGGCCCACCGCACACCTCCTCGATGAGGTGTGTAAGAGAGGGGGATTCCGGAGTCAGTAGGATCTCCTATGGCCAGCCCTTTCCATCTGCACCGTTGTATTTGGGAACCACCAAGTGAGCATCAGGAAAGGCCATCTATGACCCCAAATTAAGAGCTTCTCAGGCCAGGTGTGGTGGCTCATGCCTCTAATTTCAGCACTTTGGGAGGCTGGGGCAGGAAGATCAACTGAGCCCAGGAGTTCCAGACCAGCATAGGCAACATAGTGAGACCCTGTCTCTACAAAAAATAAAAAAAAATTTAGCTGGATGGGGTGGCGCACACCTGTGATTCCAGCTACTTGGGAGGTTGAGGCGGGAGGATCGACTGAGCCCAGGAGACAGAGATAGCAGTGAGCTGTGTTCACACCACTGCACTCCAGCCTGGGTGACAGAATGAGACAATGTCTCTCACACACACACAAAGCTTCCCAGGGTCGAGTGCCAGAATGCGGAATGTCAATCACTTTTTGGAGAAGGTGAAGACAGGAAGCCGTCTTGAACAGGGGCTGCGTGTAAGTACTGCACGAATGCTTTGACATCCCACTGCCTTCATCCTCACAGTTACTATAATGAGTACCAGAATCTCCACTGCACAAGTGAGGAAGCAGGCCCTGCAGTTACACTCTTTGTCCGAGGCCCCACAGTACGTCTCAGAGGAGAGATTCAAACTCGGGTCTTTCTGGTCCTCAAGCCCATGGTCGCTATGCTGAGTCAGCAAAGCAGAACAGTCCCACTGCCGGGGAGTCCCAGGCTGCCCGTGCTTTGCCTACCCCGGCCTTCCTCCCACTGAGATGGTTTAAACCCAAGATGGCATAAGGTCATCAAACATGGAACTGCATATTGCCCTTCCTGGCCATCTCCCAGCCCGGGATATTCACAAAAACCCCAATCCTTAAGGATATTGGCAGACGGCAGTTCAGTCACCTTCATGCTTCGGTCCACCTGGTTATGCATCAGAGTCACTGTCTCTGTGACAGAGGAAGATATCTTTTAATGGTGACAACATTATTAATTTCATTGAGAAGTTTTCTTCACAGAATGTTTATGAATTGAGGCATCACTATGATTCTGTAGCATACCGTTATCGCGTTGCTTAATGTTAAATTAAAAGGCAGCTGTTGGCCAGGTGTAATGGCTCATGCCTCTAATACTAGCACTTTGGGAGGCTAATGTGGCTGGATCACCTGAGGTCAGGAGTTCGAGACCAACCTGACCAACATAGTGAAACCCCGTCTCTACTAAAAATACAGAAAAATTAGCTGGGTGTGGTGGCAGGCGCCTGTAGTCCTAGCTACTCAGGAGGCTAAGGTGGGAGAATCACTTGAACCCCAGAGGCAGAGGTTGCAGTGAGCCAAGATCAAGCCACTGCACTCCAGCCTAGGTGACAGAGAGAGACTCCATCTCAGGGAAAAAAAAAAAAAAGGCAGCTGCTTCCAGGGCTTTGGGGAGAGTAACAGGAAGTACCTACTACATGGATGAGTGAATGCACAAATGAAAGAACGCAGGCATGTGACTGAGAGCAAGGAGTGGCCACCCAAAGCAATTGTGGGAATGGAACCACTGTTACCACGTCCAGAGCACATGCAAAGCTTACTGTCTGGGCTGGGCATGGTGGCTTACGCTTGTAATCCCAGCACTTTGGGAGGCTGAGGAAGGTGGATCACGTGAGGTCAGGAGTTCGAGACCAACCTGGCTGTCTCTACTAAAAATACAAAAATTAGGCCGGGCACGGTGGCTCACGCCTGTAATCCCAGCACTTTGGGAAGCCAAGGTGGGCCGATCACCTGAGGTCAGGAGTCTGAGACCAGCCTGACCAATGGAGAAACCCCGTGTCTACTAAAAATACAAAATTAGCTGGGCGTGTTGGCACATGCCTGTAGTCCCAGCTACTCAGGAGGCTGAGGTAGGAGAATCGCTTGAACCTGGGAGACGGAGGTTGCAGTGAGCTGAGATCCGCCATTGTACTCCATCTAGGGAAACAAGAGCAAAACTCTGTCTCAAAAAAAAAATACATAAAAATTAGCCGGCGGTGGTGGTGCATGCCTGTAATTCCAGCTACTCAGGAGGCTGAGGCAGGACAATTGCTTGAACCCAGGAGGCGGAGGTTGCAGTGAGCCAAGATCACACCACGGCACTCCACCCTGGGCGGCGAAAGTGAAACTCAATCTCAAGAAAAAAAAAAGCTTACAGTCTACAAATCAGTCCTAATTATTTTTTAGAGTTGAAAAGGAACAGAAATAACAAATGTGAGGACCTTAAGAAAGTGCTTTGAAAGCCATCTTTTGATATCAAGTTATAAAGCAACATACGAAATTGTACATTATTTTCAAAATTTGGCTGCATGTAAGATTGATTTAGGGGACTTTACAAAGATCATTTTAAAAGATAGTTTTCCAGTCTGTATCTCAGACTTAAAGAATCAGAATCTCAGTATAGGGTTGGGGGGGGACAGGAAGAGGGGAAGTAATATTTGTATTTTCAAAGGCCTCTAAGTGACTCTTATGTGACTCCAGATATGCAGGCTCCTGCTGTGCATTAGATAGTTCTATTTAAAAAAAAACTGGAGCATAGAGAAAAGCCTGGAAGGAAATGCATAGCAAGTGTTTAGCAGGAGTCTCTGAGTTGTCAGTGTATGGAAACTTTTTTTCTTATTACTTGCATGCTTTAAAAATTTTCTACAATAAAGAGCTATCAGTTTTAGAATTTGTTAAACATAACTAATAAAAAGGAGAAAGTCATTGTAATTGGAAGAGATAGTGGGGAGGTTCACCAGAATGTACCGGACTTGTCTTCCAGGCACATAACTCCTTTTCAGGGCATCCCTGTGGAGACTTCACTGAATCCATTTCTGGTTTCCTGGGGTTGGAAATAGACGCTCGGTGCCGCAAAGAAAAATTAGCACTGAGACAAAGGATCTTTCAGCAACACAATTTTTACTTCCTGGACTGCAGGAAGGGTACCCTCGCTAGCCATCTTGCCAGGGGAGTGCAATGAACAAAGGAAAGCAGACATATTTATCTTTTACACATTTGAGGTCGTCCTTACTGCTGTGTCTGATCTCCATTGACTGGAGCCAGACCTCACAATGTAAACTAAAACCTGATTGGCTAACAACTTAAAACTTTTCTAAACAGGTAAAAGCAATGGAGAGCGAAAAAAGGAAGTCCAAATAAGAACAGGGCATAGGCTGCGAGCTGGGACATGCCTGTTAGTATGTCCAGCACAGGTATCTTGGTTAAAGTACAAGGACATAGAATGTACTACGTGCCTGAAAGCATATCTAGCAGCTACGTAGGACAGGGCTTCTAGCAAAAAGCAAGAAGGCCTTTGAAGAAAGTGTTTAAAACAAACTATTATTTCTAACACTTATGAAGTTTTCATAAGACAGGAAACTTTGAAGAGGAACTTCTCTACTTCCCACACCTGGCATCTGCAAAGTGACCTTCTGAGTGCCTCTGCCGAACTAGAAACCTTGCCCCTCTTGCTCCCATTGCTCTGAAACCTGGGCTGAGTGTCACCTGAAGGGAGAATGAGGTCCCAGGTTGCTCCAGCCTAGGGCAGAGGGGCTTGTTACTGCCTCTGCAGTAGTCTTTGCTGGGGGTGGCATTGCAGGCATAGCTGGCCCAGCTGTTGAAGGCTGCCGGATCTCCTCCTACTCTTACCCTGTCACTAACCTGGGTATCCAGTCCCCGAGGCATCCAGTGCCTGACAGATACTTGCTGACAACCTGTGGTGTGCCTGGCGCAGAGCTAAGCCCCGTCCTGATAATGACCGATCATCATGTGCCCAGCACCCTTCAGGGCCAGCCCCAGAGCCTGACATTTTTCATCTGCATCTCATCCTCATCATGCCTCACTGGAATCATTCTTCCCATTTTGCAGATGAGCAAACTGAGGCTCAGATGGTTACATGATCTGCCCTGAGCCAAATTTTGCTCTTCCCTGGCCTGCAAGGTTGCTCAAGTGAGGAGAATGCAGGTGAGACGTGCCCTCGAGGGAAGGAAGAGGTTGTGGCTGAGAAGAGGCCTCTACCATTCTTGGCTCTCTGGGCTGGTTTGGGCTCCAGAAACTGCATTTCCACGGAACTCTAATGATGATTCTCCACCGTGGGCTGAAATTCACAGTGCCTGCCACCATCTATGCCCACGTAAGTGCCCCCCATGCCATCAAGGGGATGCATTATTTGACATTAATCCCCTGGAAGCCTTTTTAGCTGTTCAGTTGGTATTTCCAAACCAATTACTGGCTCAGAGTTTGCAAAGAGGGTCAACACTTGGGTTTTCCAGCAGGGACTCCCTCCAGGCCCAGCACCAATCTAAGGATATTGTAATTTAGCCGAGAAAGAAAACATACAATTTTTTAGCTCAGGGGAGGCTGGAGGCAAGCACAAATATCCCTTGAGCGGAGTCAGATTCTCCAGTTTAAAGAGCCAATGTGTTCCCCACCATAATTGGACTTTAGAGCCCCTTTTAATTTGAAAGGGGGTTAGGCTTTGCCGGAGCTGTTTCCTTCTGGGAGCCAGGCTAAAGCCTCTGTTTAATTAGAATGAACCAGGGAGGGTCTCCCAGATGGGCCAGCATTGGGTCACGTCCAGGAAGTGGCAACTGATGTGTGGCTCTTGGACAATCCCCTGGGTCAGTGCGTCCAGAGGAGACAGAAAGCTGGAAACTATCTTTTCCTTCTTGGGCTGTGGGTCCCAGTTGTCTGGCCCAGTTTCTGGGTGTGCCCTGCTCTCTGCCAAAGCCTTCCTGGGCTACACAGGCTGGGCAAGACCAAGCTGGAGGGAAATCCCTAACCCCGGCCCCTCCCACACCCCAGGTGAGATCTATAGCGAAGCAGAGGGGCCCATCGCCTGCAGGGCCAGCAGGGGCAGGTCCTGAGGGGCAGGTGGGGCTGGAACCCCTTCCCCTGGGGCGGCCCAGCCTGGGGACAGGCTCTCATCGGCCAGGCCACTCCTTACCACGCTGGTGCTCTCCCTGGCACCTGGGGTCATTGTCCTTGAGGAAGAGCCCCAGATGGCCTGGAACCCTCCCCCTGGGATTCATGCTAGTGTCTTCTTGGAGTCGATTTTAACAGCAGAAGGAGCCAAGGCAAGGTCAGAGGAAGCCTGGTGAGTGGGGAGCAGGCTCCCATGAGAGAGCCCAGCCTAGAACCACAAGGCTTTGGGGAGACTCCGGGAAGGAGGCTGTGGGCTCAGTTTTGGAGTCAGCTGAGGAAGGGGTGTTGGGGCGTCTGCCTCTGGAATTGTAAACAGGAGCTGCTGTGGCCAGCCTCATGGCTAGGGGAGCAGCATTTCTTTCTTTCTTCTTTTTTTCTTTTTTTTTTTTTTGAGATGGAAAAAAACTGCTGTTGCCCAGATTGGAGTGCAGCGGCATGATCTCAGCTCATAGCAACCTCTGCCTCCTGGGCTAAAGCGATTTCCTGCCTCAGCCTCCGGAATAGCTGAACCTACAGGCGTGTGCCTTCACGCCCAACTAGTTTTTGCATTTTTAGTAGAGACGGGGTTTCGCCATGTTGGCCAGGCTGGACTCAAACTCCTGACCTTAAATGATCCACCTGCTTCAGCCTCCCAAAGTGCTGGGATTATAGGCATGAGCCACCACGTCTGTTCAGGAGCAGCATTTCCGTCGCCACACCCTCCCCTCCCTCCACCTGTCTGCACTGCCATTGAGCCAGAGTCGGCAGGAGCCCCACTACTCACTCCTGCTAAACTCCAGGCACAGAGATTGCCCTCTGCACTGGGAATGGAGACTGGACGAAGGCCTGGGGTGGGGAGGAGCCGGGTGTCTCCCTGGGGGCCTCTCCCCTGTGTCCCATCTCACTCCACCGGGGCATGCCGTGGGGGGCTCTGACTGAGCCTGGCTCAGAAGCCCCCTTCACATGAGCTAGGATAAATGGAGAGGCCCACGCAAGGTCCCAGCTCTGCTATGTGGAGAGGCGACGTGCCCACTGGCTTTTCCTGGTCCAGCTCACCCTCTCACCCTTGCTTGGTTAGTTCTGTAGAGTCCATGTCCCCTTTGCCCTCTGAAGTTTTGCTGAAAACTTACAAAACGCAGATTCATTGAAGAGAAAAGGCATGCAAAATTTATTGATGTGTACACAGGAGCCTTCGGAATGAAGACCCAAAGCTACAGGGGAAATTGTCCATTTTATGTTCAACCAAGTATCACCAGCCGTGTAGAAATAGGAGGGACAAAGGCGGTTTGAGCTGATGCTGACGGACTGAGTGGGGGAGCCCAGCAAGGCCTGTCTAGATTCTTCTTGGCCTTTCTGTGCAGGGTTCCTTCCTTCTGGGAGAGGGGCTGGACTCTCTCTGGCACTGAGGTCTTATGGCCTGCAGTCAAACGAGGTAGGACAGTTCTTAACACAGAAAGGTGGAGGGGAAGTTAAAGTGATATATTTTAGGTTTTATGGCTGGCTTGGGGGAAAAGAGGTTCTGGTTTCAATGACCCTCTTGGAGAAGAGGGATTGCAGTTTCTATGGCTGGGGGGAGAATGAGACAGAGACAGTGGGCAGGAGAGAGTCAGAGAAAAGCTTTTGCTTCTGAGGCTGCTTCTGAGACCTTCAATTAGGAGTATTGCTTTCTGAGTCCCAGCAGTTCCCTGTGGAAGTGCCTGGTGGAGGGGTCAGCCCCGGGGAAGGAAAGAGGCAGCACACAGGAGGGAGGTGATGTGCTGGTAAATGCGGCATAACTGGCTCTCCAGAAAAATAAAATAAAAATATTTCTCCAGAAAAAGTAAAAACCTTGACCTGATGGTCACGCTTGCCAATTTCCATGGTGTAAATACTATCACCATGGCCAATTGCAAACTGCCAAAGTGGTGCTGATAAACACAGCGTTGGAAAGAGTGGGCTCCTGTAAGTTGGTGCAAGCTGGCTCCAGCATGCTCCTGGGTAGAGGGGGACACACAGCCCTGCAGCCCTTGACCCAGAAGACCCCACGTCCTCCCCCGTCAACCCTGCCTTGCGCATAAGGGGCCTGTGTTCTACTTCCTGGTGGCTTTGGGGGTGGGGGGTGGAAATCGGATGCATCTGCCAGTCAAGGGGGCCTGGAGAGAGAGATGGGGCCCACGACAGGGACGGAGACAGCACAGCTTAGGTTGTCCTGAACCATCCCCACACCAAAGCCCTATACAAAGAAACGTGAGGTTCCTAGAAATTTTCCTAAAATGAAAGGGGAGCTGGGAATTGTCCTACCTGAGGATCAATAAGGCCTAATGAGGAAGCAGATTTCAAAGCAGGAGCGGATTCGTAGCTAATCCTCTCAGCGCCCACACGCCAGAGAGCCACTCTCACGGGGGATCTGATTTCTTTGCTCATTCCTGAATCCCCAGCTTTAGGGAACCTCAAAGCACAGAAGGCAAAAAGGAAAATGAAAATGAATCCTGTCTCTTTCAATAAAGGACAAAGGCCTTGCCTCTTCTGGCAGGAGACGCTCTTACACTTCGCAGACAGCCGATGCCTGAATGAGGCCAGGGGAGACGGAGGGGGCTCTGGGCTGGGACAGGCCCTGGGGGCTGGGAGGGAGGGGAGCAGGGCGGGAGGGGAGTTGGGCTTCACATCCCAGGTGCCGCAGCAGGAACAAGGACCCTTGATAAACACCCTTGCTATGCTCGCTATCCGACCTGGAAAATGCCATCATGTATTTTTAATCTGCCTTTTCCTCACTGAATAATGAAAGATGAAAATCATAAGGTTTGACTGGCATTTATAAGGGGGCTCTGAAGGAGGCTCCAGCAGGAGAAAATGAGCTCCAGGGCTCATCACAGCTCAGCTCCTGGCTGCTGACTCCTGCCCCCTCCCAGGGAGGCTCCTTCTGTGTCGGAGGGAAGGACCCACCCTTCCCGGCAAAGCCCAGCAGCTCTTGCCCCACAGTACTCTGGGAAAGGGTGCAGTACTCTCAGAGAGACCCAAAGCTTCCAGGGTTCTGACCTGACCAGTTGGAGTCAGGAGGCAGAGTCAAGGGAACAGGATAGAGGGCCTGGGATGGATGCTAGGACTTGGCCACTTACCAAGGTGTAAATACTCCTGCCAAAGCTGATCTCATGCCACCAATGTGATGTCATTGAACCCGTGGAGTTGGAAAGAGATGTGCAGAATTGATTCTCACAAGGTCTCATCTTGGGGGTGGGAGACTGATCAGTGAGTTCTCCAAGGAGGGCAAAGGCAGAGAAAGAGGGTAAGGGGCTTTGTGGGCAAGGGACAGAGAGCTACCAGGGAGCCAGGGGAGGAACAGAATCTTTAGGAGGGGTAGCAGGGAGGGCTGGGTAGTAACTGCAAGACCTTGGGCAAGTCATTTAACCTTTGAGAGCTACCCGTTCTTGGTCTTAATACTGGAGAGAAGAGCTGATACCCATCCATTTCACAAAGCTCTTATGAGGTTAGGATGAGGTCATGCGGCTATGATCATTTTGCAAAACTGTGGTGTTTCACTCCAAGGGTTTTATTATAATCAGGTTCAAAGGCAAGAAGAATGCCCAGTTTCTCTAGCCACACAGTCACATACAGAGAAAATGATTTATGTACAAACGATGCAATCAAACAATTAAGTAAATAAGAGTAGACATAATAAGGGAGCATTTTTATGTAAAGCATATGATATGGTTTGGCTGTGTCCTCACCCAAATCTCACTTTGAATTGTAGCTCCCATAATCCCCATGTGTCCTGGAAGGGAGCAAGAGGCAGGTAATTGAATCATGAGGGCAGGTCTTTCCCATGCTGTTCTCCTGATAGTGAATAAGTCTCACGAGATCTGATGGTTTATGCACACACTCTCCCTGCACACACTCTTGCCTGCCACCATGTAAGATGTGACTTTGCTCCTCCTTCACCTTCCACCATGACTGTGAGGCCTCCCCAGCCATGTGGAACTGTGAGTCAACTAAACCTCTTTCCTTTATAAATGACCTGGTCTCGGGTATGTATGTCTTTATTAGCAGTGTCAGAATGGACTAATACAGCATACAAATGAGAAACAAAGACTACACAAGAGCTAGAACTTTGTGATTCTTAATAAGAACTGTTGGCCCCTGGGTGATCAGGCCAAGTATAGGCAGCGCCTTTAATGATAATGTCCTTCCAGTCAGCCAGCCTTGCAAACATCACTTTGATTTAACATTTTCTGTGACTGTGCATTCCTTCATTCATTTAACAAACACTTATTGGGTGCTAGTTCTGCTGGGTATGAAAACATGGATTCATGATTATGCATGCCCTAGAAGACTTTGTCATGTACTTGGGGATCTGTTCATGAAACAGATAAAGTGCAATGAAGACAGCAGGTACCATGATAAAGGCATGAGCCACTCCAGGAGCAGGAGGAGCACTTCTTGATCAATCATCTTAGTGGTGCCCACTCCTGGGCATGGCACATGGCAACCCCTCAGTAAAAGTTGGCTGATGGGGAAATGGGCTAATGAGGGTCTCCTGTAGCAGCAACCTCTGAGCTGTGGCTTGGAGTTGAGTCTATTGGCCTCCAGGGCGTTGGTGGCTGGACTTTGTGGAGTTCAGAGCCCCCCTAAATGCTGTGTGTGTGGCCCTGTTCTGGCTCGTGGTGTTGGCCAAAGCCTCACAGTGGTCTATGATCCAGACAAGATAAGATGAAGACTGAATGGGAAGGTGGTTGGGTGTTTGCCAATGAGAGAGGTTGGCTAAAGACACACAAGGCAGAGAGTAAAGCATGGTCCAGCATGCTGGGATGTGGCGTGGATGGTGTGGGGACAGGCAGGAGCCAGGAGAGTGGTGAGCAGCGAGGCCAGGGCCATGGTGGGCAGGGAAGGCCTGGGCATCTTCACAGGCCTGAGAGGAACAGACCCAGCCACTTAGGAGAGGGTAGCTAGGGAGGAAAGCATTGCTGGTGATGAGAACCAGGAAGATGTGAAGGGAGGGATGAGGCTGGTGGAGATGGGAAAACAGCTTTGCCGGCTCCCTCGGGTGCCTGCTGCATCAGAATGCTTTCCTGCAGCCAGGCCCCATTCAGGTTCAGGCTCAGGCCACCCTCAAGAGCTCTGAGTCTGCTCTGCAGAAAGAAAGTCCTAAAGTTTCAAAGTGAAGTGATCCTCCCACCTCAGCCTCTTAAGTAGCTGCAACTACAGGCACATGCCACCATGCTTGGCTAACTTCTTTATTTTTGCAGAGAGGGGGTCTTGCTTTGTTGCCCAGGCTGGTCTCGACCTCCTAGGCTCAAGCAATCCTCCTGCTTCAGCCTCCCAAAATGCCCAAATTACAGGTGTGAGCCACCACACCTGGCCTCCTCTCAATTGCTCCTGCTACTGGTATGTCAGCTATGCTCTGACTTTTCCACCTCCTCCTTAATTTGCTGTTTATAATGCGCTGTGGGTTGTAAAACCGTCCAATGATTCTTGACAAGGGTGCCAAGACCATTCAATGGGGAAAGGACAGTCTTTTTAACAAACAGTGCCGGGAAAACGGAATCCCCACCTATACAAGAATGAATTTGGACCCTGACCTAACACAATATGTAAAAATTAATTCAAAATGGATTAGAGGCCTGAATGTAGGGGCTAAAACCATCAAACTCTTAGAAGAAAACAGAGAGACAGCTTCGTGACATTGGATTTGGCGATGATTTCTTGGATATAACATCAAAGGCGCAAGCGACAAAGGGAAAAATAGACAAATAGGACTTCGTAAAAATTAAAAGTTTTCGTGAGTCATAAGACACTATTGACAGCGTAAAAAGGCAACCCACAGAATGGGAGGAAAGACTTGCAAATCATGTATCTGATGAGGAATTCATATTCCCAGGAGATCTCAGTGTTTAGAGTTTTGTCGTTGCTATTGTTCTCGGTTTTTGATACAGGGTTTCGCTTTGTTTCCCAGGTTAGAGTGCAGTGGTGTGACCGTGGCTCACTGCAGCCTCTGTCTCCCAGACTCAAGTGATCCTCCCGCTTCAGCTTCTTGAGTAGCTGGGACTACAGGTGGGCATCACCATACCTGGTTGATTAAAAATATTTTTTTAAAAAAATTTTAGTCTCACTAAGATACCCAGACTGGTCTTGAACTCCTGGACTCAAGTGATCCTCCCACCTCATCTGCCCACAGTGCTGGGATTACAGGCATGAGCCACTGCACCAGATCCAGTTTTCACCGGGATTTCATTACATAGCCATGACTGATTAAATCAGTGGCCACATGACTGAACTCAATCTTCAGCCCCGCTCCCCTCTCTGGACTTTGGGTGGACCAAAAGTTCCAGGCCTCTTATCACATGGTTGGTCTTTGGTGGTCGGCCCTATCCTGAAGTCCTCTTGGGATTAACACAATCAAGACACTCCTGTCATTCAGGAAATTCCGAGGGTTTTCTGTGCCAGGAACCAGGGACAAAGACGTACTCTATTATACCACAGAGGTGTTGTCATTGTCCTTTCGCCAAGCGTAGGCTGAGGCTGAGAGACAGAGAGAGAGAGAGCGCAAGTAACAGGCTGCAAGTGCCACAGACTGCAGGACTCTGGCAGACAAGGGCGGCGCTCAGACGTGTCAGCCTCAAACTCTCTGGGCTTAACCCCTAAACGGAGCCACTGCCACCATGTGAGGGGTGGGGAAGGGAGAGCGCTGAGCAAGCTTTCCCTGGGACCAATGCAGAACAAGTGAGGAGAGGGGAAATTCCATTTCAGGAATGGAGGAACTGTATGATGCTTGAGAATTGCTTCTGGCAAGCAAGGAGTAAAAACCAGCGCTTGGACTTCTGGGAAAAGACAAAGAGCCTCTCTCTGTGGAGAACTCATGACATGCACAAGCCATCATCTGTCCTGAGAAGTTAAGTCCAGGGCTGGGGAGGCGATTCCCACTGCCGGCCCTTCCCTGCCTGTCCCACACCAGTGCTGGCTTGGGCAGGCTCCTAAGCCATATGAAGGCTCGGACCAAGAAAAGAATCGACCATCCACCAACGAAGAAACCACACTACCAGTCATCTCTCCAGCAAACCACTTCATTGAGGCTAAAAAGTTTGATTTTCTTCTTTATTGTTTACTGATTTTTTTTTAAACAAAGCCTTACAGCAGGCTGGCTCAAAGCATGAAGCTCTGGGAAAGATTTTTCAGTGCTGTGAGTTCTCACTGATAGTTATGTGTCTTGGGCCAGGGATCCTTCTCTAGGGTTCTTTTCACCCTGTAATTCTGGAAAGAGAGAGCAAAATCAACTTGGGGTTGGTGGATCCTCAGATCCTGGAATCACACCCCTCCATACTACACTTGATCTTAGCCAAAAGGCCGAGAAGCGATCCTCGATACTGTGTGTGTGCCTGGGTCCATTTCTCTGGGGAGGTTGAGAGCAGCATTGTCCAATAGAGAAGAGA
Source organism: Cacajao melanocephalus (assembly GCA_963573385.1). Lineage (NCBI taxonomy): Eukaryota > Metazoa > Chordata > Mammalia > Primates > Pitheciidae > Cacajao > Cacajao melanocephalus. The sequence continues at coordinate 16,535 of CAUYLG010020459.1, forward strand.
ATGTGAGCCACTGAGGTCATTTTAACGGAGGTCATTTTTCTAGCAGATACAGTAAAAAGAAACAAGCAAACAAATATAATCATATATTTTATTTAGCCCAATATATCCAGCATATTATCATTTCAACACGTAATTAATGTAAAAATTATTAATGAGATTTTTTTCAATCTTTTATTCATTCTGAATCTTCAAAATCCAGTTTGGGTTTGACACATACAGCACATCTCAGCTGAGACAAGTTGTACGTCAAGTGCTTCTTACCAGAAACCTGCAGCTCGTGACCTCTGCATTAGATAGCTCATGACTATCGCCTTTGCCGTCCTCCTGAAAGGGACCTGTGGCAACCCATAAAAGCTTAGAATCTCTGCTCAAGTGTCTGTCATACTGTAGAGATTCCAATTTCCATCTGCAAATAACAGAGAGCCACTTCAGCTCTGTGTAAGGGCCACGTCTTTTATTTTCTGTATTGTGATGCTTTGGCATCTGGGGCTTTGCTGACACTGGAGAGAGTCTCTCCCAGGATTAGATAATTCCTAGAGACAGCAAACAATTGGTCTGGGAGTGCTTTTCAAATACAAATCACCCACTCCAGAGCCCACCCCTCCCAACCACACTCTGGACCCCGATCCACCTGCCTGCATCACCCCAGGGCCAGGTACCAGACAGCTACAGACAGCCCCTAGGTGCCAGAGCCCGCTGAAATTATTCAAACTAGCTAGTCGTAAACCTGCATGCCCTTCCTTCCCATGGGAACTGCTTCCTGGTGTTCTGCCCTCTGTTCCCTCTGGCACTCCCCTGTTGTGGCCCTGCGTGGTGTGGCGTGGCATGGTGCTCCCCTCCTCTTGAGAACTGTGAGTAACAAACTACCTTTTTTTTTTTGAGATGGGATCTCATTCTGTTGCCCAGGCTGGAGTGCAGTGGTGTGATCTCAGCTCACTGCAGCCTCTGCCTCCCAGGTTCCAGTGATTCTCCTGCCTCAGCCTCCCGAGTAGCTTGGATTATAGGCGCCCGCCACTATGCCCAGCTAATTTTTGTATTTTTAGTAGATACAGGCTTTCACCACGCTGGCCAGGATGGTCTAACTCCTGCCCTCATGTGATCTGCCCATCTCGGCCTCCCAAAGCGCTGTATTACTGGTGTGAGCCACCGCGCCCGGCCGCAAACTGCCTTTTTAATGGCAGTTGTCTCCTGATCTGTCAGCCTCACTACGCCTCAGATTTTCTATTCATATACTATATTTTTGAACACTCTGTCTTCAGCTTTGGGCTGGTGGGTCGTCAGGGAAGCAGGCAGGTCACTCTGGTGGGTCATAGAGTTAACAAACAACAGGCTTTGCTGTCAGCAGAGCCCCTCCCAGAGCCACCTGCTCAGACTTTTCTCAGAGCCAGTTCAGGTGAAGCCAGAGAGCAAATTTTCCCTGGATCCGAGTCAGCCTCGATCCCCAGGTCAGTGAAGGCCCAGTGATGGTGCTGGCCTCTAACAAGAACAGCCTGTGGTCGGGAAAAAGAGCCCACCTGGGTCAGAGGCCGCTGACAACCCAGCTCAAACGGATGCTCAGGGAGAGATGCTGGACAGCTGAGTTCCCAGAGGCTTCCTGAGTTCCCAGAGGTTGTCTGGCCTCGTGGAAGAAATCAGTGCATCTCTTGTTTTGTCTCCTGAAATATTTCATCCGTGATGATTCTTCCCCAGGCGACAACATAGTTTATGACAAAGCACGTGGCAGCCGGCCGGGTCTCTGGTGGCTTCTGACACAGCCTGACGTCCTCTCCCGTCGTTATGGATGAGCCTCACCTGTGAGAGGCTGGGAGGCGGACGCTTCACGAGCAGGCAAACTCCGGGCCTGTGAGGAAGCCGGGGCGGGAGTCCAGATGCTGTAAATGCCGCTCCTGGAGAGGAGCCACTTCTGCAGCGACAGTGAGACGGCTGGGATCCTAAAATGTCAAAGCTCATGGCGGGGTGACTGGCTCACACTTCGCTTTGCAGATGAGCAAACGGAGATCAGGAGAGAGACGGCCTCTGTGGGGTCTGGAGAGAGAGGGTTCGCTGTCAGTTAAGGAGAGGGAAAGAACCAAACGCGGCTCCTCCGGCTCCCAGTTCAGCATTCTCTGTTCTCCCATCAGCTTTGTAAAAACGATTCCTCCCTCCCTTCTCTCCTCTGTCCCTCCCTCCTTCTCCTCCTGCCTCTCCCCCTTTCTCTCCCTTCCTCCCTCTGCTCCCTTCCATCCCCCTTCTCCTCTTCCCACCCTTCTCCTGCCTTTCTCTTCTCCCCAATCCTCCCTCCCCGCCCTCCCTCCCTCCCTTTTTCACAAATATTAGAGAGCCTTCCCTGTGCCAGGCACTCCCCAGTGTTTATTTTCACTCAGCTCCAGTTTGCAGACACCCATCAGGGGCCATTTAAGGGGAGAGCAGAGGGCAGAGAGTGAGGGAGGGAGGCTGCCCGCCAAGGGCAGGCTGGGGCTGGCAGGCTGGAGTCCTCTGGGTGAAGAGGTTCCTTGTCTTCCGCGCAGCACCTGCCCATTGAGCAGGGCCTCCAGGTTCAGCCAGGGACTGGGCTAGAGGTGGGCAGGTCTTTCCGACCACCTGCAGGGCTGGAGGGGGCAGGCTCAGAGGGTTTTTCTACATCATGGGAAGCAAGCGTGGACAGGCTTGCCCTGCAGCTGGAGAGACAAATGCTGGGCTGTTAAATACTGGCACAGCCCCTGCTGGGTAGATCCTGCTCCTCAGGCCAGCTCCTCACTTCCCCAGAGGCTTAGGGCAGGGAGGGACTGGAAGCTTCCTCCTTCTCCCTGTGGACTTCTCATCCTGGCTCTGACCCAAAGAGAGACTCCGAATCCCTGGTCTCCCTTCTTTATCTTCTAACCAGCAGGCCTAGGGAGGTTCCTCTTCGACCCCTGGGCTTCTGTTGACCAGTTTGTACCTCTGCGCCCTGTAGGAGCTGAGGCAGGGCTCCTGGCAGCCTGGCCCCTGCCTAGCTGGGAGCTACAGTGTGGCCAGTCCCAGGATCGCCTTGGGAGATGGTTAAACACGCAGAGTCTGAGCCAGTTCTGTTCCAGATCATGGGGTTGCAATAGCCAGGCTTGGGCCTGGGAATCTGCATGTCTACCAACCCCCTCAGGTGGGCCTGGTCTGTGCTGAAGACTAGGTGCCTCCATGGCATCTGATCTGAAGACCAGATTCTAGGTCCTGACCTAGGATAGAGGGGCAGCGACTTCAGCAGGGCAGGTAGGGTCCCCCCCAGTAACTCGAGAGGAGCTCAGGTTTCTCCCAAGCTCAAGCTTCTCTCTGCGCGAAGTGCTGGTGCCCATCAGAGACAAGAGGATAGAGTGGGGAAGAGGCACAGGACCTCCTTCCCCTACTCCTGCTCAGCCCATCCCCCTGGGCTGACTACCAGGCTTCCCGGGATGGAGACATCTTCTAGCCCCCAGCCGAATCCTGGGATTTGGAGGAGCCAGAACCTAGCCAGCCATGACTCAATTCATGGCTTAACTCACAGGCAAAGCCCAGGGACTGTCACCCCGCCAGCCAGTGGCCTGCTGGGGAACCCGAGGCTCTCTGGTGGGCTGAGGGGGGCGGAGCCAGCCGTGCGGATCTGTTCCTGTGCTCTCAGTCCTGCTGGCACACGCCAGGACCCTCTCCTGATCTTGGCAAAGGGAAACGAAGTTGCTGCTGTGGAGTTAATTAAGGAGGGAGGAAGGCAGGCGGGGGAGTTGGCAAGCAGAGAGGTCCTGTGTGCCAAGTGTCCAACGCAGTGCCACGTGCCAGGGCCTGGGGAGGTGGTGGGAGATGGGAGAATGGTACTCTGCCTAGAACAAAGCCAGCTGCATGGAGGTCAGTTCACTCCTCCCCCGCCCGTACTTGCCAGTTCAACAGATGGGGGTGTCTGTTCCCTCCCCCCAGCATTCATCAGGCCCACCGCGAGGAGCTCAGCGAGGATGGCGACAGCCTCCAGGGCTGTGCCGTCCAGTACAGACACCGCCAGTCACATGCAGCTATTAAAACCTAAGTGAGACGAAGTGAAATAAAATGTAAAATTCAGTTCCTCGTTTCCCACCTCAGTGCTCAGCAGCCGCTGAGTGGCTGGTGGTCGCCACACTGGATGGTGGGGGTGGAGGGTGTGGCCATCATTGCAGAACGCTCTGTTGGCCAGGGCTGCTCTTGTCTTCGGCAACAGCGCCGCGCTTCAAAAACGAAACAAAACAAAACGCAAAACAAAGACAAAACAGCTTATTGCTGCAATGATCACCCTAACATTCGACTGCCATTGTTTTGGCTGCAGCCCAAATCCACACGCATTATTCTTATTGAGCCCCAGGAAGAGAAACGAACACAAACCCTACATTGAGAGTGTCAATCAATCAAGGGATATTCACTGAGCCTCTGCTCATGTATATGTCAGGCTCTGGCCAAAGCTTGGGGTTGCTCATCTGAGTTAGGCCATCCCCCGTCTCATGGAGCATGGAGCTCAGATGTGCACATGGCTGATGTCAAAATCACTTCAAGGTGGCGCATATGGTGCTGCGTGTGGAGCAGAGCAGAGAAAGCTGGGGAAGCTCAGAGAAAGGCTATTTGACCAACCTGGAGTTCAAAGATGGACTGCTGCAAAAATCTGAATTCATCTACCCTTCATTTGAGTACTAGATTTAAAAAAAAATTGTTTCACGGCTCCGCTTTGCTGGGTACGGCAGTCGCTCTTCTGATATGGTTACTGAGAAAATCGTCATGAACACCGTTTGGGTTCATCTCGCGGCTTGAGCTGCAGAAAGACCAACTTTGAATTTCCAATTTAAATTTCCCCTCTCTCCAACTTAACCTCTGTCATGTATTTTCATGTAAAGTCTGCAGATAGGGTCTCACTTACTGACCACAGACCCCTTCCCTCCCCAGTTAGTCATTTGGGAATCTGAAGACAAGGTTTCTCTTCCCTGCCTTCCAGTGAAAAGATGATGGGAAGGTAGAGGTGGTTATTCAGCTTGCTATATCTCTGCTGCCAGGGGATTCAGGACTCAATTTGATGTGGCTGTCCCACCAGGATGACATAAGCAATTTCCTAAACATCATATTTTTTTACCACTTCTCTTGTTGAATTTTGGTTACCAGGGATTGAATAATATAATGTTTCTCTGCTCCCACCCCCACAGAACAATCTCTGCCTTTTAACTGAGGTGTTTAGATTATTTACATTTAGTGTGACTATTACTATGGTAGGATTTCAATCTGCCCAATTGTTTTATATTTGTCCCATCTGTTCTTTGTTTTCTTTTCCTTTCATTTCTTCCTCGTTTTGGCATATTTGGTATTTTTTATGATTCCATTTAATCTTTGTTGCCTTATTAACTATACCCCATGAAAAAAATCATTGCTTTAAAGTTTATATTACATGCCTTTTAATCAAAGTCTATCTTCAAATAATGTTATGTGGCTTTGTGTATGATTTAAGACCCTAAAGCAATGTCTTTTTATTTCTCCCTCTCCTAGCATTTGTGCTATTGTCATATATTTTACTTCTATTGATATTTACATGCTAAATAAATTCAATAAAGAATAGTCTTTTCACCAAATAGTTCGGGATCAACTGGACAGCAATATTTTTTAAAAAGCCTTAAATTCCTAACTCACATTACATACAAAAGCTTGAAATGGACTTTAAATATAAGTGCTAAATATATACAAATTTTAGAAGAAAACATAGGAAACAAATCTTAGTAACCTTGGCTTAGGCAAAGATAGGACACATAAAGCACAAACTACAAAAAGAAAAAAATTGATCAATCATATTTTAACAAAATTAAAAATTTTGCCCCTCACTGTGAAAAGACAAACACAGACTAGAGGGAAACATTTGAAAAACATATCTCTGATAAAGGATTTGTGCTCAGAATATACAAAGAACTCTTATAACTCAATGACAAGGCAATAAATACCCTATCCCCATGAATGGGGAAAAGATTTAAGCAGATTCTTGACCACAGAAGATATACGAACCGCAAATAGCACATGAAATGATGCTTGACATCCCTAGTTATTAGGGAAATGCAAATTAAAGCCACAATGAGGCAAGAACATTAAAACACATGTACGTACTTCATGTGTCTATTAGAGTGACTGAAGTTCAAAAAACTGGTGATACCAAGTTTGTTTGTTTGTTTGTTTTTGTTTTTGAGACAGAGTTTCCCTCTGTTGCCCAGGCTGGAGTGCAAGAGTGTGATCTTGGCTCATTGCAACCTCTGCCTCCCCGGCTCAAGCGATTTTCATGCCTCAGCCTCCTGAATAGCAGAGATTACAGGCATGTACAATCATGCCTGTCTAATTTTTGTATTTTTAGTAGAGATGGGGTTTTGCCACGTTGGCCAGGCTAGTCTTGAACTCCTGACCTCAAGTGATCCATCCACCTCTGCCTCCCAAAGTGCTGGGATTGCAGATGTGAGCCACTGTACCTGGCTTGGGAACACCAAGTTTTGGTGATAATATGAAGCAACTGGAACTCTCAGGTACTTCTGGGGAGAATGCAAAATGGCGCATTCTGTGGTGCAGTTTGGCAGTTTCTTAAAAAGTTAACATACACTTAGGATATAACGCAGCAGTTTTACTCCCCAGCTTTTACCAAGAGGACTGAAAGCATATGCCCACATAAAACTGTATGTGAATATTGATAGCAGCTTTGTTCATTATAGCTGCAAACTAGAAATATGTAAAGCTTCCATCAACCAGTGAATGGATAAACAAATTATGGTATATTCACAGATTGGAAAACTACTCAGCAATAAAAATTGTGAACTCTTGATACATGAAACAGCATGCATGAATCTCAAAAGTGTATGTGATAAACTCCAATATATTGTTATTGTTGTTATTTTTGTCTTGGTTGTCTTTTAAAGAGAGTTATTACATAAGAAAAGTGTTAACTTGTTATTTTATATTTTGCAAATATTTTCCATTTCTGATGTCTTTACTTTGTGTAGATACAAATTTCCATCTGATATCATTTTCCTTCTACCTAAAGGACTTCCTTTAGAAGTTTGTATTGTACTTATTTGCTGGTAACGAATTATTTCAGTTCATGTTTGGAAAATTCTCCATTTTACCTTCATTTAAGAAAATCAGGGTGTACATTTTAAATTGATATTTGTTCACTCTTTATTAGTTTTAGCTCCAATGTCTTATGACTTGTGTTGTTTCTGATGAGAAGTCTGCTGTCACTGTTATACTTTTGCCGATGTATTTAGTGTGTCTTTTTTCTTTGGCTGCTTTCAAGATTTTTTTCTTTATTACTGGTTATTCATGATTTGATTATATTGTGGACCTGGTATCGTTTTCTTCATGTTTTCCCAACTCGAGCTTTATTGATTTTCTTGGATCTGTGATTTATTGATTTCATCAAATATTGAATATTTTTGGTCATTAATTTTCACAATTTCTTCTGTCCTTTCCTCCCTCTCTGCTCCTTCTGGGATGCTAATTATACATACATTACAGTGTTTGGTGTTGTCCTGTGGCTTACTAATATTTTGTTTATTTTTTCAATTATTTTTCTCTCTAAAGTTTTTAAAAAATTATTTCTATCCTCATGTCTTCATTTTACTATTCTTTCTTCTTCTGCATCTAATCTGTTGTTGGCCCCATCCACAGTATTTTTCATCTCAGTTTTCTTTTTACTTTTAAAATTTTATTGAGATTTAAAATATAGGTATCTTCTATTTCTCTAATCATGTTTATGTTTTCCTCTACTTTCTTGAACATATGCATTATTTTTCTAATAGCTGCTTTAATGTCCTTGTCTACCAAGCTTATGATCTGTATCATTTGCTGGGTCTGTTTCTATGAACTGCTTTTCTTCTGGCTATAGAGCCTAGTTCCTGCTTCTTTGCATATCTGCTAATTTTTGATTGGATGCCAGACATTGTTAATTCCTATGATTGTTTATTTAAATATATTCATACTCTTTTTCTGGTTCGTAGTTAAGTTACTTGAAAATAATCTGATTTTTCTAGAAGGATTACTTTTAAGCGTTGCTTCGCAGGTTTAGAACAAACTTTAGTCTAGGGTTAATTTAGTTCATCTTCTGAAGCAATGCCTTTCTGAGGACTCTGCTTGATATTTCTTGGATTATAGAAAGACCTCAAGGAGGTCTTTCTTTTGGCTGTTGGGCATGCAAGATATTCTCCAGCCTTTGTAACATCCTGGGATTCCTCCATCCGCTACTTTCCTTTTCCCCAGCCTTAGTAATTTTCTCACATGCATGCACTGATCAACATCCAGCCAAAGGCCTTAAGTGAGCCCTCTGCAGATCTCTAGGGTTCCTCTTTCTGTGTGAACCTCTCTCCTCTCCAGGGCTCTGCCCTACAAACGTTAGTTGCCTTGGCCTTCCCTCACCCTGAACACTATCTCCTTAATTCAGTGAAGTCACTGAACGCTGTGTGGTTTCCACTTACCTTTATGATGGTCCGGAAACTCTCTCCGGGTTGTCAGCTGGGGCACTTGTAGGTCTCACCTCATTTGCTTTTCTTCTGCCAGAGATTACTTTTCCGTGACATCTGCAATCCAATGTCTGAAAATTGTTGCATGTAGTTGGTCTATTTTTAGTTGTTTGTTTAAGGTGGGGTAATAAATTCTGGCCATGATGGCCAAAATCTCTGCTGTTTACAGTTCAATGGAGAGAGACACCAAGTACATACATATTGAAATGCAAAATGCCATAATATCTTTAGAGCAGCAAAGGCAAGCTGTTAGAATTGCTCACAGGAAGAGAAAATTATTTCTACCTGTTGGTTAAGGCATTTATCACCAAGAAGGCAGCATCTCTACCACCCCAGCCATATACCCCTAACTCTACATCTCCAGCCCAGACTCTCTCTCTCCTGAATTCTGGGCCCCTATACGTAACAAAACATTTGATGGATCTCCACCTGGGTATGTCACCAGCACCCCAAACTCCACATACCCAAAACTGAATGCACTCATGTTCTTTCCAAATCCTGTGTTTTCAGATCCTTCTCTGACATGAGCGAGTGGCTCTTTAAGACTTAGTAAGTTGTCACTTTCAGCAGGAAGCATTCCCTAACTTCTCCAGCCTTTCTCCACCTTGACCACTGCATCCCCAGCCCACGCTGGATCGGCCGCCATCATCCATGTTGTACCCTGCGCCTGTGCCTTTGGCTACCATCTCTCAGAATTCTGTGAGCCCCTTGAGGGACGTCATGTTCCTTCTATGTGCGTAGCACATAGCAGGGGTTCAATCAATCATCCTTAAATAAATGGTTCTCTTACAATAGTGATTGACAGATAGTAGTTGGATGACCATATGACCAAGTTGCATGGGAAAGAAAAAAAATTAACCTGAGAATATTCCTGAGATTAACCACTTAAACCAGGGGTCAGCGAACTTTATCTTAAAGGGACAGGTAGTAAATCTCTTAGGCTTTGTGAGCTGCACTGCTGTTGCAGCTTGCAAGTAGCAGTACACTGCACACCAACAAATGGGCATGGCTGTGCTCCAAAGATGCATTTACAAAATAGGCAGAGGGCTGGGTTTTGCCTCCCTCTGCCCTCACCTAAGCCCAGATGGGCTTCATTCAGCACACTGTGCACCATCCTTGCTGGGTACGCCCACTCTGCCTGCACCCTGAAACCTGACCAGCCTTCTCCCACCCCATGAATTTAAGCATTTAAACAACCAGCCTGACTGTGAGAAGCCCAGAGAATCCTTCCTACAGGGGACAATGGTGAGTAGAAAGATTATCATCAGGTGGGGCTTGTCCTTTTGTGACGTCTGTTGCTAATGGAAGCTCTTGTGTGTGTGTGTATGTGTGTGTGTATGTGTATGTATGTGTGTGCATGTAAGTGTGCACACGTGTGTATGTGTGTATGTGTGTGTGCGTGTATGTTTCTGTGTGTGTGCACTTGTGTGTGTGTGCATGTGTGTGTGTGTGTGTGCGCATGTGTGTGTGCATACACACGTATGTGTGTATGTGTGTATGGATGTGTGTGTGTGTGTCCAGGCACCCTCAGGAAAGTTGCCAAAGGTCTCTGGGCTACAGATGTTTCATCTGTTGAGGGAATGATCGGGGTTTGTTCCAGCTCCCCAAGCAACGTGTTTGGATTCTGCCTTTTGTTTTTTATGGCACATTCTCCCCACCACACTCTCACCATGCTCTCAGGTCATCTCCACCAAGGATTGCAGAGTCTAAGGCGGGGGCAGGGGCCCTGTCCAGGGTCAATCTCCTGAACTCACAAGAGCCATGGGAATAGACAAGAGACACTAGCTGGGAAAATGCTTTGAAAATAAATAAAATGGGGAAAGTCTAGTCCAGATAAAATGTAAAATATTTAAACTAGAGAGCAGGTTTCCAGCTCATTGTGGAAGACACTCGGGGCCGGGGGAGGCCTGGGTCCCTCCCTCTGCCCTTCGCATCAGTTCTGTCATCTTTAAATGGGAACCATCCCAGGGCTGGCCCTGAAGCCTCACGAGGGCCGGAGGTCCAGGGCTATGAATTTGCGTTGTAAACAGCTCAGGGCGGGACACATGGAAGCAATTAGAGGGTTATTTCCCAGGACTCTGGACCTAGAAGCCAGGCCCCAAGACAAGAAGCAATGCTTTGTGAGTGTGTGAGTGTGTGTGTGTGTGGGTGTGTGAGACACAGAGAGAAAGGGATTCTGGGAAGGGTGGAAGGCAGTGGTGAGACACGAAACAAAGCCGGACAATGGAGAAGACTCTGGCTGGAGGGTTTTACCGTAAGATGGAGACAGTTCCAGAGGCTCCTGGCTGCCCTCTGTGCTCCTGTCCGTCTTTGGCCCCTCAGCTTCCCATGGGTCTTTCCATTGTTCTTGCAGGTTGTGGCCTCCCTGCCCTCCCCCAACCAAGGTAGAGGCAGGCCCTTGGGTGCAGGGCACGGACGGGCTTGAGTGATGACGGGCAGAGAAGGGGTGGCCACCCGGTACCAGCCATGCAGCAGAATCCCTGTTTTCATTTTTTAAAGTGAAATGCCTCATTGGGCTCCCCCTCCCACCCTGAGAGTCCCTCTATTATCCGTAGGCCATTTGGTAGTTGTTGCTATGGAGACCACAAGCAAAATGGCATGCAAATCAACACAGGCAACATCAACAGAAAGGGCAGGGAGAAGGGCGGGGGGCAGGGGGAGCAGGACGGGGTGGGGAGGCAGGGCCGTGCTTCCCCTACAGACTCCTCAGAGCCCGATTCCCCCATGGCCAAGGAGGTTCCAGTCGGAGGACACTGAGGTGCAGAGACCCTCCTCCTGGGTGGGAATCAGCCAGGGAAAATGCAAAAGGGAGCCAGGGCCCCTGCCCCAAGCCTCATGCACTAGCACTCCATTAGGGCTTGAGGGGCATAGGGCATGGAAGATGGGCCTGGCTTTGAGGAAGGCCCCCGTGCCGGGCCGAGACCCTCTTGGCTTTCGGCCACCTTGGGATGAGCCATGAAAGTGTGGGCCTCCAAGCCAGCCCCTCTCACCTTACAGGTTTCTCCTTGTCTCCCAGGGCCTGAGCTCCCCTTTTGACCAACGCGTTTGTGCTGACTTTCAGGTGCAGAGAGAAACTGGACCGGTGGTCGCACCCTACCTGCCCATACACCTCTGTGCATGGAGGGAGAGCTGAGCAGCACTGGAATTGCCGAGCCAGGCTGCAGGAATTTGTTAGGATCGGGGGTGTGGTGTTCCCCACAAGGACAATGGGAGGGGATGAGAAATCGTCTCTGCTCTGGATTCTTGGAGCATCTGCTGCCTTCCTGTGCGTCTGACTATGCAAAGAGGCAGTGGAACAGCTCAGCCTTTAAGAGGAAAAACCACAGACCCCGATCTAAAATAAGGACTGACAAGGGATGGAGATTTTTGTAGGGGACCTTTCCCTTTTCCCTAGAAGTTTCCCAATCCAAACTGATTAAAGAAAGCCACACACACACACACGCTCCGATTGGCCTCACGGGAGCAGTGTCTGGGAACATTCAGCTTAGCTTATTCTCTCACAGGGAACAATGCTAGTTTTTAGGGAGATGTTTTGTGAGGCAGAGATCAGCACTTAGTGTGGGGGCCACTGTCTAATGGTCTAAATAGAACTATGGGCTGCAGAAGTAGCTGGAACACACTCTGGGAAGGGCCTGCCCCATCCATTCTGCCTGGGGCTTGGCATTCTTCACCAGCACCTGCTCCCCACCCAGAACTCTGCATTCCGCTGGGGTCTTCATGTGTGATCTCTTTGCCTGCTGAAGCCTTTCACTGATGCTCACTAAGTGGTCATGGGGCTAGATGGTCACGGGGGCACCTCATGCCTGCAAGGAGACCCTGCTTACTTTTGGGGTGTCTCCCCTCTGATTGGCATGGTGCTTAGAGGAGCTTGATGCCAGGTGCCCTTCCCACTGCAGAAGATAAAGAGACCAACACTTCGTTTCCTGCCCTAGGACTTCCAGAGGGGCGGACGTGTCCTGAGCTTGGCCAATCTGATGATCTCCTGGGACACTGACCCCTGAGGAAGTGACTCAAGGTGGACAAGAATTGGGCAGTCATTCATGGAGTTGCTGAGCAAGCCAGTGAGCATGAGACCATGGCTCCGGACCGCTCCCCACACCTCCTCATCTCGGGAGGACCCCTCCCCTCTCCATGGCCTTCCCACAAACCTCTTTCGCCTGCTTCAGCCAGAGGAGTGTTCTTATCTGCATCAAGAGCCTCGCAGACCCCCCAGTGCCTTATCTTCCATTTCTGCACTTTAGCACGGGTGTTTCTGAGATGTGAGGCCAGGTCAGGGACCGGTCGCCCCTGCAACACCATCTGTGGTTCTCAGGGCAACACGCGGCTCTTGACACCTGGTGCTGCCTTTGGAGGAGCAGAGGACATTCTAGAAACATGAGGGTAAGCCAGGAGAGGCGGCAGGCCACAGGGTCATGGCGGTTCAGACTCTGAAGGGGTTCAGGTGCCCTCGGTCTCATCTGCTGCTTTCACAGGAACTGAGGCCTGACGCTGGGGAACTCTGGAGGGGGCGTGTCTCCCTCCTCACAGTCTTCTGAGCAGCAAGTGGCTCCCGAGACCCCCTGCTGCCACCACATACCACTGAAAGGTTCCCCTTGTCCTGAGTGCCCCCCACAACCGGCCCTGCTCAGCTTGCAGAGTTCCCTTCCTGTCCCCACCTGGAGCTCAGTTCCCATTTTGACCACAGGGTTTGTGTTGATTTTCAGGTGCAGAGAGAAGCTGGGCGGGTGCCCACACCCTGCCAGCACACACACCCATGTGCACCGAGGGAGAACTGAGGAGCACCTGAACTGCCGAGCCAGGCTGCAGGAAGTCATTAGGATCAGGGGTGAGATGTCCCACACGGGGACAGAGGAGGGGATGAGAATCAGAGGAGTTTCCTCTTTCTCAGCTACGAAAGGCCCCGGGGCAGCCTCTGCTCCACGTGGCTCTCAGACCCAGCGATGGGTAAGGTCCCTTCATTCTTCTCATTGCAGACTCCCCAGGGCTCCTGTGCCACCAGCTGCCTCTTCTAGAAACTCCCCATCAAGCCATCTCCCCTGTGGATCTTGGTAACGCCCTTGCTGCCTCCTGCATGCCCTTGTGCCCTCCTCTCCTACAAACACGCTCCTGTCTCCACCCACCTTGAAGAAACCCTTGGCCGACCCTGCACCCCTCCCATGGTTCCAGGATAACCCCTTTTCTTCCCCAAGCTAAGAAAACAGAGAAAGTAAGCGCATCGGGCATCCAGATCAAAGCAATTGGCAGAATGGAGTCACAGACTGGCCTCCAGGACTTTAACCAGCTGGCTTTAGGCAGCAAATGCAAAGGTGGGGTCATGAGCAGGCCAGGCCCTGGCTGGGCAGGTGACAGATGACGGCAACCTTGACTAGGACAAGGGCCCCGGGAAGCCCTTGGGAACCCAGGGTGGTTAGGTCAGGCCAGCTGGTGAGAGCCCAAACTCTGGAAGGAAAGAAAAGGCTGTAGGGTGCACGTGACCATCCCTCCTGCATCATAGCTGCCCTGTAACCCCATCCTTCTGACTCAGGCTGAGCTCTGCGTCAGGCACCCCAGAGTCCTGGCACCCCAGAGTCCAGGTACTACAGTCTGTCAGGCCTGTGTGGGACACCACCTGAGCTGGGTGGGCTCCCTTCCCTCCTCTGGCACCCTCTGGTCTTGACTCTGTCATGGCCGTTTATTGCAACAATGGTCAATAAAGGAGGCAGGAGAGAGCAGAGTGGCTGTGACGTTTGGTTCACGAGGAACAGGAATCCTCACTGGGTGGGACCAGGAGGCGGGTGGCGTCGCGGTGAAAGCGCAGGCCTGGGACTACCCTGCAGGGCTCAGATCCCAGATCTGCGACAATGTGGCTGTGATGACCCAGGACAAGTGGCTCGAGGCCCTCGGTCTCCTATTCACCAGCCTGGCTATTCACACACAGGGGATGCACCGGCTTCCCAGGCATCCTGGGCACCCCCTCCAGGTGGCATCGGGGCTCCCCAGCACTGAAGGGCGTTCAGCAGCCTGCGGACCGACTGACTCAGAGAGCCCAGACACTGACGCCAAGACCAGTCGCTCGGGGGCCAACATCAGAGCTGGAGAGTTGGGCCAGTGGTATGCCAGTCACTGAAGAAGGCACCTTGTTGATAAAGACACGGTGTGAATTGTCGGGGGCTGCTGTGTACCTTTGCAGAGGGAGGAAGAACCCCCTTGCTCAGTCACGGCACAGCTCTCTGGAGACAGGAGCACAAAGCTGCCTTCTGCCCAAGGCACTGCTTCCTTGGCAAGTGACCAGAGGCTGGGACCACACGTGCCAAAGGCAGCAGCTGCCATGTTTGATAAATTGGAACAGGGCTATGTCCAAATTAAATCCCCCGGCCAGCCTCTGCCGGACTCCTTTTGGGGACAGGGGTGGCTGGTCCTTACGCTCACAAAATTTGAACAGTGCCTAAAGCTCCAGGAAATGGGGCTGCTGCCCGATAGAGGTGGGACCCAGGGTGACAGGCCACACGCTCCTCAGAGAGCCAACAGCGTTTCATGCATTCTGTGGGAATTTTCCAAGGGGACATGGAAGCTAGGATTCCGGAACACCTGCTGGGAACCTAGTCCTGGGCTGGACGCTGCATTTATCATTTCATCCTCACAACCACCATTGCAGTTTTGCCCAACAGAGAAGGAAACAAAACGAACCCAGTGGCCACTTGCCCGAAGGCACAGAGCTGTTGAGTGGCAGCGTGGCAGTTGAACTCAGGCCTCGTGATGCCAAAGTCTCCACGTCTTTCTTTTCCTTTCCTTTCTTTTTCTCTTTTCATTTCATTTCTTTTCTTGAGATGGAGTTTCACTCTGTCACCCAGGCTGGAGCGCAGTGGCGTGGTCTCAGCTCACTGCAACCTCCACCTCCCTGGTTCAAGCGATTCTCCCACCTCAGCTTCCTGAGTAGCTCGGATTACAGGCACGCGCCACCACGTCTGGCTAATTTTTGTATTTTTAGTAGAGATGGGGTTTCGCCACGTTGGCCAGGCTGGTGTCGAACTCCCGACCTTAGGTGATGTGCCTGCCTTGGCCTCCTGTTTTGCCGGGATAACAGGTGTGAGCCACCGCGCCCGGCCAGTGCCCATGTCTTGCCCTCTTCCCGGCTTCCCCATTCCTCCTGCCCTGGCTGTGGAAGCGGGGCCTTCACACACGTGCAATTGGTGTTCTTTGTTCTTTTTTTTTTAAAGCACAGGCAGGGACTTGCTGTGTTGCCCAGTCTGGTCTCCAACTCCTCAAGCAATCCTCCCACCTTGGTCTTCCAAAGTGCTGGGATTACAGGCATGAGCTACCATGTGTGTTGTTTTTATAGCTGAGAAAACCAAGGCTTTGGGAACTTCATTCTAATGGAACACGCATTGATTGGACAGCAACATGTGCTGGATGGACCCTGTGCCAGTGCCGCTGGGGATGGACATGGCCCAGGTGTGTGTACGGGCTGTTTCCCTGCCTGGTGCCTACAACAGCACCTGGTGTGGGCAAACACAGTTGACCTTTAGATACCTGGGGGCTAGAAATGCCGGGCCGGGCGCAGTGGCTCACACCTGTAATCCCAGCACTTTGGGAGGCTGAGGCGGGCGAATCACGATGTCAGAAGATGGAGACCATCCTGGTCATGGTGAAACCCTGTCTCTACTAAAATACAAAAAATTAGCTGGGTGTGGTGGCACGCACCTGTAGTTCCAGCTACTCAGGAGGCTGAGGCAGGGGAATCGCTTGAACCCAGGAGACAGAGGTTGCAGTGAGCCGAGATCGTGCCACAGCACTCCAGCCTGGTGACAGAGCAAGACTCTGTGTCAAAAAAAAAAAAGAAAGAAAGAAAAAAAAAGAAATGCGGACTGCCTCCAACACAGTTGAAAATCAACATATTACTTTTGATGCCCACAAAAACTTAATTACTAATGGCCTACTATTGATCAGGGCCTTACCAACAACAAAAATAGTTGATGAACATATATTTTGTATATGTGTTATATACTGTATTGTTACCATAAATGCGCCAAAGACAAGGAAATGTTATTACGAAAATGATAAGAAAGAGAAAATATATTTAGTTTTCATTTAGCAGAAGCGGATCACCATAAAGGTCTTCATCCCTGGTATCTTCACAATGAGGAGGCTGAGGAGGAGAAGGAAGGGGTGGTCTTGTTGTCTTAGTGGTGGTCGAGGTGGAAGAGGTGGAGAAGGTGGGAAGAGAGGCAGGCACACTGGGTATAAGTTTTCTTGGAAAAAATCTGCATTTATGTGGACTTGCACCATGCAAACCCATGCTGCTGGAGGGCCATTGTATTTCCACTGCGGTCATCTGCCTTGCCCAGGGTGACCTGATCCACTGATGGGAGAGTTTGCCTTCCCATGCACATCGGTCCAGCCTTCCCCTGATGTCTTTCTTTCCCTAGTTGCTAACAGGCTGGATTTGCAGTTGGGGACAGTCAGTATCCAGTGTCTGGTGAGGACTCTTCCTGGTTTGCAAACAGCCAGTCATCTTCTCTTTCTGTCCTGCTCAGCAAAGTGAGAATCACAAAGCCTGAGTTCAGATCCTTGACCTTGGGCAGGTGAACTTCAATGTCCGTACCCACAAGATATGGAATATAACAGTACCTATTCCACTGCGCCTTGAGGAATGAAAGAGAGAATGCCTGCAGAACTCCTCACACAGTGCCTGGCACAAAAACGCCCATCCACTTAAACTCCTCGTCATAACAATAACAAGAGGAGGGCAAAAGTGTACCATTTTACGAAGCATCTTTTTGCATAGGTTATCTCCTTGAAATCTTACACCTCTGTGAGGTACACAGGGCAGATGCTGGCATCGTGGTGTTACAGACCAGGATGTGAGGACGGAAGGCCCTGTGGAGAGCAGTTAGCAAGTGCAGCTGCAGCAGGAGCCTCCAGCCCAGGACTGGCCCTTCCCTTCCTCCTGAGTCGGGACTCCCAGGGAAGGACTCCTTCATTATCATCCTCACCCCCACCGCCTCCCTTGATGGGCTCCATATTTTGAAATATGTTGCCAACAAAACTGAATGTATTAAGTAAGTGTGAATGTGTTTCCCCATTCGTATTAATCAAAGACATATGTACCTGCCAATCACAGCTTCTGAGCAGCAGCCAGTCCCGGGCAGGAGCCGAGGCTTAAGAGCTTTGACTGAGAGGGGGAGGTTCACCCAATATCTAAGAATCTTGCATACCTACTAAGTGCCAGACGCTGCTAGAGGTGCTCAAGGTATGTCGGTGAACAAAATAGAGATCCTTAGAGTTTATGTGCCAGCAGCAGGGAGAAAGAAGAAAGGAAAAACAGCAAATGTTAGGTACAATGTGTTAGGAGATGGCAGATCTAGGGAGACTTGTGGATAAGTTGTGAGTTGGGGATAAGTTGGTATTTAAAATAGGGGTTCACAACAGACCTGCAAAGACCTGCCAGTCAGGGACGTCTCAGTCCACTCGCCTTCACCTGGCTGATCCTCCTTCTAACACGTTATAAACCCTCTTGTGTCGGGCCCCATTCCTGCTTCTCCTTATGACTCGGCTTTGAGAGTCTGCATCACTACTCTGGCTAGGACTGTTTGCTCCTCTCCTGCACAGTAGCTTAGACCAGGGTCAGCAAATCAGGAGCTTCAGACAGTCACTCTCCACCTCCCTGACCATGGCAGACATTACTAATCCATCTCAGCACTCTTGTCCACTGGGCCTCCCAAACCCTCCCAGTCCTTCTCAATAAAAGATTCCAAGAAGCCTCAGACAATCATTCAGAACTGGCATGAGAAATTAAATCTATTTTCCATCCAGGTTTTAGTCTTTCTCTCTGGTTTTGCTGTTTTTGGCCAACCTGGGTCAATGCCCAGGGCAGTTCAGCCTGTACCTCCCAGCGTGCATCTAGATTGAGACCTGGACACAGTGGGTGCACGTGACCTTTGCATCCGTTGTGGCACAGGGCTCGTGTGCTGCTTTCCAGGACACAGTCTCACTGGATCTTATTCCAGTTTCCAGGATCAGTAGGTTTATTAGTCTGGGGTCATCAAATTGAGCTTCCTTGAAACGAGTCAATGCATCAGTTTTAATATTTTAAATGCTGATTGGAAATCTTGGCAGGTCTTCAAAGGTCTGTACTGAGCAGGTGCCCGAGGCCCAATTCTTCGTGGAGTAAGCCACTACCTTTGCAGTGGCCTAAAGGCACTGAACTGGACAGGGCGCCCTCATTGCCCTTTGATCCATAACCCATTCACCTCTGCAGCACTTCTCCACACTCTGCATTGTTCTGCCCTCTACAACGGTGAATTGCTGTAATGCTGGGAACTGAACTGTCAAATTAGAATCAGAAAGGCTGAGTTCAGATCCTTGACCTTGGGCAGGTTAACTTCATTCTTATGAGTCTCAACTTCTGTACCTACAAGATATAGAATATGATGCATCTTGAGGAATAAAAGAGGGAATGCAGATAAAACTCGATGCCTGGCACAAAAATGCCCATTCAATTAACTAATAATCATAATAACAACGATACATTATCATAGTTTCTGTTAGAGCGATGGCATATGGCTGTGGCCTGAACATTTGTATCCCCGAAAATCTGAACATCAAAGCCCAATCCCCAGTGTGATGGTATTGCAGGAGGGCCTCTGGGAGGTCATTAGGTCATGGGGGTGGAGCCATCATGCTGGGATTAGTGCCCTTATAAGAAGAGGCCTGAGAGAGGTTGCTTCCTCTCTCTCTGCCATGTGAGGACAAAACAAGATGATCAACTGTGGAGAGCCAGAGTAGCCCACCCCCTCTGAGGGGATCAGCAGCAAGGCTGCTGTGAACTTTCGGTAAACTCCAGAGAGGTGAAACCATAATAGGAGGTTGTGTATGTCTCAGGGTAGAGCAGACAGGCCTAAAGAGATAACCAGTTTTCACCGACCTTGCTGCAAGATAGTTGTTAGCTGAAGTGCGTTAACTGAAGTAGGAGAATAATATTCACAGGCTGTTCTAAGTAACTGCCCCTTCCCTCTGCTGTGTGTTTTGTGAACATATAAAATAAAGTACCTGAGACAGGACGGGGCCGGAGAGACTGACATCCTCGCCTCCCGGACCGCCTGGCCTAGCTTTCTCTATGTCTGTGTCTGTGTCTTTCTTTATCCCCCACCATCCCCTCTTAGGTCTTTGAACACTTGTGCAGCACAGGACACAGCACTCACCAGAATCAGCCATCTGCAAACCAGAAAGAGGCCCTCACCAGACACCAGATCTGCTGGCACCCTCATCTTGGACTTCCAGCCTCCAGAACTGTGATAAACAATGCTTGTGTCTAAGCCACCCAGCCTGTGGTGTATTTGTAAGAGCAAGCTTGTCCAACCTGTGGCCCATGGGCCTCATGCAGCCAACACGAATTCCTAAACTTTCTTAAAGCATTAAGAGATTCTTTTGGTGATTTTTTTTTTAAATGCACATCAGCTATCAGTAGTGTTAGTGTATTTTACATGTGGCCCAAGACAATGTATTTTTCTTAGAATGTATCCCAGGGAAACATTGCAAGAAAAGACGAGACACCCCTGGGTTAGAGCATTCCAAGCTGACTGAAAGAGGGGGTCATATACTCAAGGGAGTCCTGGCCAGATCCAGCTCAAATTAGGTTTCTAGGTTCCATGGATCCACCCGGAGGTCCTCTCTGTGGTTCCTGGATGTGCTATTGGACACACTTGGCAGTGGGCTGAACCACCATGTTGCTTCTAGGCCTGTAGGGTAAGAGCTATTGTAGAAGCATGGACCAAGTGGGAGCCTCTGAACTAGACCCCTCGGCACTCCTGACCAAGATAGAGGATGAATCCAGTAGTTCTTCCCAAGACGGATTGACTGCTAGGAGATTGATCCTCCCACCACAGCAACTAAAAAATAAATTACATAAAATAATTGCTTTCGGACATTGAGTAACAGATATTACAGGACCCAGATCTCTAAGAGAAAAGAAAAACATGGGGTGAGCCTCAAGATTCTCTCAGTTTATTTCCTGCAGGCAGATTCCAGGCCACTGGGCAAGGAGGAGAATCCAACAGAGCTCAATATTTCACTAAATTGAAGAAAAAGGGATTCACGTTCAGGGTTACTGAGGTGGCAGGAATTTTCAGGGCAGGTCCAGAAGAGATGCAGCAACATGCACACACACACATACACAACACACACACACTCAGAAAGTGTACACACACACACACACACACACACACTCAGAAAGTCGGAGATTAATTCAGAAATCTGCAGAGTGGTCTCCACGACTCTTTGGCTGAGTATTGACCTGTGTGTTTGTGTGTGTGTGTGTGTGTGTGTGCGCGCACGCACACACACGCGTGCATGCCTGTGTGTGCACGCACACGTGCATGTGGTGAAAATCCACAAACCTGTGGAAAGAACAAAGAGAAGGAAGTACCCGAACATTTCACGGGCCTCACAAAAGGCTGGGATTTTGTTCACGTTCCCAGTAGACAAAGTGAAGAAACCTCATAATGCCGGGGATTAAGTGGAGTCCACAGAAGAATGCTGCCTTTGTATTGGGGCTAACTTCGTGTTCGTCTAAAAGCCATTCTGGATCCCCCTGAACGAAGCTTAAAAACAAGCCTCAAAAGGACCAAACTAATCCACAACGAACCTAACTGCATGCTAAAACAAAATCCAAACACATTTAAAGTGATGCAAGGAAATCCAGTGTTCAACAAGGTGAAATTCACCATATCTTTTTATTTAACAATGACCAGGCATGCTAAGAAATAGGAAAATAAGGCGCATAACCAGGAAAAAAAATCAATAAATGGAAATAGATCAAAACACTTTAGAATGATGTAATTAATAGACAAGGACCTCTCACTCTCTCAACACATACACACACGCGCGTGCACACGCACACACACACACACACACACACACAGAGTATATACAGTGGTTCTCCCTTATCCATGGCACATACGTTCCAAAGCCCCCAGTAGATGCCTGAAACTGCAAATAATCCTGAACCTTATATATGCCGCGTTTTAAGGCGTATATAAAACATACATGCCTATAATAATGTTTAATGTATAAACTAGGCTCAGTAACAGATTAACAATAATAAATAATAGTAAAATAGAACGTACAACAATACGCTGTCATAAAAGTTATGTGATCGTGGTCACTTTTTCTCTCTCTCTCAAAATATCTTATTGTAGTAAACTCACGTATTTTCAGACTGCAGTTAACCACAGGTAACGGAAACTGTGGAAAGCAAAACCATGGAAAGCAAAGCACACACTGCAAGCTAAATAAAAGCGTAAACATTGTGAGGAGAAAAATGAGAGTTATTAAAAAGAGCCAAATAGAACGGCTAGATGGAAAACACAAAGCAACACAATAAATTGGGTGTGATTGAAAACAGATTGCACATGAAGAAGAAAAAATTAGAGCACTATAAGACACAGCAGTAGGAACTATCCAGAAAAAGAAGCTCAGGAAGAAAAAAGAATGCTTCTATGGATTGAATGTGCCGCCTCCAAAATTCAGGTGTTGCCAATGTGAGCATATTAAGACAAGGAGTATTTAAGAGGTAATTAGCTTCTTCCTTGTGAATGGGATGAAGGTCCTTATAAAAGAGGCTTCCTGCAGTGTTCGGCTAGCTTTCTTTTCTGCTCTTCTGCCACATGATGACACAACACATTCCTGCCCTCCAGAGAATGCAGCCCTTACCAAACACCAAATGCCAGTGACTTGATCTTGGATTCTCAGACCTCCAGAACAGGGATAAAGAAATATCTGTCCTTTATAAATGAGCCAGTGTGTGATATTTTGTTATAGCAGCACAAATGGACTAAAACAAATGCTTAAAGGAAGGAAGAGTTTCAGTGACCTGTGGGAGAATAACAAGTAGTCTAACATTGGAGTGCCAGAGACAGGAATAAAAATAAGAATGTCAGAAGACTTCTTCTTGGAAACCATGAGAGCCAGAGACAATGAATTGACATATTGAAAGTGCTGGAATTATAAAAGATTACCTGGAGTTATATAGCCAGCAGAAAATATCAAATATATTTCCAAAAAAGATGAAATACAGACCCTTTTAGGCAAAGAAAAAAATGAGAGAATTTATTGCTGGTAGGCATGTGCCACAACACCTGTTAAAGAAATTTCTTCAGCAGGAAAAATAATACTTGGATATACACAAAGAAATAAAGAGCATCAGAAATTGTAAATATGTGGGAAGATATAAAACATATCTTTGAATTTAAAAAAAATTCATGAAAAGATAATTGACTAGTTAAAGTAAAAATGATAATTATGCATTGGGAGGTATAGGAAGAAAATATATGGCAATAATACACAGAAAATAGAAGGTAGGTGATGGAGATATACTGTTTTAAGGTCTTTACACTGTACATGAAATGCTATAACATTCTTTGGAATAGACTGTGGTAATTTAATATGAACATTGTAAACTACGGAGCAATAACCAAAAAAAGAACAAAAGCTTATAATACAATAGTAGACAGAATATAAAACAGAATTATAAAAATTACTCTATAAATTCAAAAGAAAAGAAAGAAAAAGGACAAAAACCCCAGATGAGACAAATAGAAAACAAATATTATGATGGCAGATCTGTATAAATTATTGCATTAAATGTGTTAATATTCTAACATTACAGTTAAAATGTAAGTATTGTCAGATTACATAAAATAGTAATATCCAAGTATCGACTATCTACATGAAGCCTCCCAAAATAAGAAAGCAATAGAAAGGTTAAAAAGTAAAAGGATGGAAAAAGAAATATAATACACAGACTAATCAAAAGAAAATTAGAGTGGCTATATTCATATGCCAAAGTAGACTTCAGACCAAGAAATATTACTAGGAATCAAAGGGGAACTCTGTGATTATAAAGAAGTAAACTCATCAAGAAAACATAGTCATCTTAAATATTATGTGCCTGTCAAATGGTTCAACATATACAAAATACAAAAAGTAAAAGCAAACAGAATAGAGAGAAGAAATATATAAATCTATGATTATAGAAGAGATTTCAATACTCTTCTCTCAATATGTTAAGGAACAAGTAGATAGAAAATGACTATGTATTGATTTAAATGACACTAGCAACCAACTTGACCTTATCGATATTTGTAAAATCAACCAACAGCAACAGAATACATAGTCTTTTAAGTGCATATGTAATATTTACCAAGATTGATCATATTCTTGGCCATAAAACAAACCTTAACAAATTTAATAGAAGTGAAGTAATATGAAGTATGTTCTCTGATAACAAAATTAAATTAAAAAATGAATAACAAAAAGACATCTGGAAATCCCCAAAACTGGAAATTAAACAAGAGTTAAATTAGATTTCTAGATAACATTTCTATGTTATCTAGAAATAGGTCACATGAAAAATTAGAAAAAAAAATTGAATTGAGTAATAAAGAAAAAGCAATGTATCAAAATTTGTGGGATGTGGCTGAAGAGTGCTAATGAGAAATTTATGCATTATGTAATTATATTAGAAAATAAGAAAGACCTAAGATCAATGACCTAAAATTTTACCTTAGAAAGCTAGAGAAACAGCAAATCAGACCCAAAATAAGTAGAAGAAAGGCTACAGTAAGGATAAGAGCAAACAATCAATGAAATAAATTATAAACAAATAATGAAGAAATTACTAAAACCAAAACCTGATTCCTAGAAAAGATAAATAAAATTGACTAACTTACAGCCAGACTAAGAAAAAAATGAGAGAAGCAGAGATTACTAACATCAAGATTAAAACAGAGACATCACTATAGATCCTACAGACATTTAAAGGATAATTTAACAACTTGGATAAAATGTACTAATTCCTTAAGAGAAACAAATTACCAAAGTTCACTCAAGAGCAATACATAAATATAAAGATCTCTACAGTTACTAAAGAAAACATTTGACAAAATTCAGAACCATTTATGATTATGAAAAAAACCT
The DNA here is from genome assembly GCA_963573385.1 of Cacajao melanocephalus. Taxonomy (NCBI): domain Eukaryota; kingdom Metazoa; phylum Chordata; class Mammalia; order Primates; family Pitheciidae; genus Cacajao; species Cacajao melanocephalus. The sequence continues at coordinate 40,963 of CAUYLG010020459.1, forward strand.
AACTCAGTTAAGTAGGAATAAAGAGAATTTCCTCAACTTGATAAAGGGCAGCTTGCAGTTAACATCATACTTAATGGCATAGAATTGAATGCTTCTCTCTATAATCAGAAACAAGGCAAGAATATCCACTTTTATCTTTTATTTAATATTTTGCTAGACGTCATAGCCTGGGCAATAAAATAATTAAAATATATAAATGATATATCAATTAGAAAGACAACATTAAGATTTTATTTCACAGATGATATGATTGTCTATGTAGACAATCCTAATAAATTTACAAAAAAAGGTACTGGAACTAACAAGTGAGGAAGGTCACAGAATGCAATGTCAATATTAAAAAATCAATTGTATTTCTATTATTTGCAAAAAATTGGACATTTATATTAAGAAACAATACTGTTTATAAGAACTTCTAAAAATAAAATACTTAGGAATAATTTAACAAACTATTACAATATTTATTTATTAAAAACTACAAAATCTTACTGAGAGAAATTTTAAAATCCCTAAATTAATGAAGTGGATCATGTTCATGAATCAAAAAGAGCAATACTGTAAAAGTCCCCATCCTCCCCAAATTGATTTACATATGCAATGTAATCACATCAACATTTCAGCAAGTTTTTAAAAAATAGAAAGTGACAGGTTGATTCTAAAATTTATATGGAAATGACAAGTAGAACAGCCAAAATAATTTTGAAAAGAATAAAGTTGGAAAACTTACACTACATGGTTTTAAGGCTTATTATAAAGCTACAGTAATGAAGACAGTGTGATATTGGCATAGAGATAGACATGCAGATCAATGTAACAGAGTCCACACATACATGGCCAGTTGGTTTTTAATAATAGTGTCACTAATTCAATAGGAGAAAGCATAGCCTTATCAATAAATGGTGCTGAAAAAAATTATATATTCACATGGGGAAATAAAAACCTCAATTTTTAAGCATCATATACAAAAGTAACCTAAAATGGATTATAGACAACAATACACATGCTGCAACTCTAAAACATCCAGAAGAAAATATGGAAGATGTCAGGGGAAGATTTCTTAGAACAAAACAAGTAAACAAAAATCCAGAAACTGTAAAAAAAAGATTGTCAAATTGGATTTTATCAAATTAAAAACTTTTGCTCTTTAAAACACACTGTTAAGAAAATGAAAAGGCAATGCATAGGTTAAAAGAAAATGTTTGCATGCATGGATTAGATAAAAGACTTGTATCTAGAACACACAACTCAATTATATAAACTATTCCATTTTTCAAAATGGGTGAATAATTTGGACAGATGCTTCACCAAATAGATAGATAGATAGATAGATAGATAGATAGATAGATAGATAGATAGATATAGATGGCAAATAAGCACTTGAAGACATGCACAACATCATCAATCATTAGTGAAATGCAAATTAAAACCACAATGAGAAATCATTACACTCTTGCTAGAATGGTTAGCATGAAAAAGGCTGGCAATGCCAAGTGTTGGTGAAGACATGGAGCAACTGGAACTCTATAGGTCGTTGGTGGAAATCTGAAAAGACATGGCCATTTTGGGAAACAGTTTGGTGGTTTCTAATATAGCTAAACTACACTTATATGATCCAGCAATCCCACCCTTAAGTAGCCAAGAGAAACGAAACATACATTCATACAAAGACATATGTTACTATATTCATGGCAGCGTTATTCATAAAACCCCCAAACTGGAAACAACGTCTTAGTCCATTTTCTGTTGCTACAATTGAATACCCAAGACTAGATAATTTATAAAACAAAAGAAATTTATTTCTGATGATGGTGAAGCCTGGCAAGTTCAAGAGTATGGCACCAGCATCTGGTAAGGGCCTTCTTGCTGTGGCATCATGTGGCACAGGCTATCATGTGATGAGAGGGCAAGAGGGTGGCAACCAACTCCCGTCTCTTTTCCTTTTCTTATAAAGCCACCAGTCTCATCATGAGGGCTTCACCCTAAGGACCTTATCAAATCCTGATTACCTCCCAAAGGCCCCACCTTCAAATTCCATCAGCATATCAATCTGGGGACGCATTCAAATCAGAGCAAACCCAAATGTCCATCAACTGGTCAATGAATAAATATTTGGCATGTCCATATAATGCTGTGCTACTCATCAATTAAAAAGGAATGACCTACATGCAATGACATGGATGAATCTCCAAAGCATTGTGATAGGTGAAAAAAGATAGATACAGAAGACTCCGTATACATGATTCTATTTATATAAAATTCATAAAATTCCAGAAAAGGCAAAACTATAGTGAGAGAAAGCAGATCAGAGGGCGCCCAGATGGCGGGAGAGAGAGGGAATTGCCCACAAAAGGCAGGAGAAAACTTTTGAAGGTGATGGAAATGTTCTGTAGTAGGATTACAATAGCAGTTACAGTACTGCTCACATTTGTCAAAACTCGCCAAATGTACACTTAAAAACGGGTGAAATTTATTGTATGCAAATTCTGTCTCAACAAAGTTAGCTATAAAGAAGAAAAACCGAAACCAATATTGCATCTTAGGGAAATGGCAGCAGAGGTGATCCACATGCCCCCTGTATTAACAAAGAATGGCCATAACAAAGAACCACAGACTGGGGGGCTTAAGCAACAGAAATGTACATTCTCAGAGTTCTAGAGGCTAGAAGTCCAAGATCAAGGTGTTGGCATAGTTGGTTCTGGGTGAGGGGTGTCTCCCTGGCTTGCAGACAGCTGCCTTTTCACTGTGTCCTCACGCGGCTTTTTATCTGGGGATACTCAGAAAGACAGTGGGTAAAGGGCAGACGCAGAGCACACTAGCAAGCTCTGGTGTCTCCTCCTCCTGTAAGGCCACAGTACAACAGGATCAGAGCTCCATCTTTATGGCCTCATTTAACCTTAATTCATTCTGTAAAGGCCCTATCTCCAAGCACAATCGCATTGAGGGTTAGGGCTTCAACATATAAATCTTGGAGGGACACACGCAGTCCATTGCCCCTCCTCCTTAATTCACCAGTCAGGCCCCTACAAAAGTGATCCTGGCTCCAGGGCTTCCTTGGGATCCGCTGAGGTCTTTCTTGTGGCCTCAGCAGAGTTCAGTTTCTCCCTTTGCCAGATGCTGATCCTTTGCCCCCAACAGACGCTAATCCTCTCTGCACACAGAGCTCTGTCTCAGAATCTGCTTCTCAGAATACCCCACCTACGACAAGTGGATTTCTCAAACACTTAGCTAGTAACTAAAAATTAGTGGCTGGATCCTTCTGGAGCACTCTGTCCTGTTTTTCAATACCAGGACAATTTTCCCCACAATACAAATATCCCCCTTGAGCAGCTGGGCACTCTCCGGCCAGTGTGAGGAGCCCACCACACTTTTGTACTTTTTGGAAACAGATTCCAATAAACAAACAACAGAGGAAAACCCACTGTGACCTTCCGCTCAGCCATGTTATTGAGGGAAGGTAGCTAATGATCTGCAATCGGGCGATTTTTCATCAGGCCATTATCTGTTCATCACTCTGCAAGCTCTACTCTGGTGCGACCTTACTTATGATTTCCAGTGGAGTTAACCTCTGTGCCCCTAAGAATCCATAGCAATAACAACCGAGACTCAATTGTACCCAAGAGAGAGGAAGAAGGTGTCAGTTATTTTAGTGTGACTGGGACTCAGTGCTCAAGGGACAGCTGATACAAAGAGGGGGCAGAGATGGGAAAGGGTTAGGTCTGGCCAGCAACTACCCAGAGATGTGGCTTGTTAACCCAGTAGGGAAAGAGCATGGGTTGATGGGAGGACCCAGGTTTGAATCCCACTTCTGCTGCTGGCTAACTGTGCAACTCTGGGCAAGTGCCCTAACCTCACTTTCTGTGTCCCCATCTGTAGAATGGGATCATAACATCTTATGACAGGACTGTGGGGAGGATTAACATGGAAACCTATTGATTGATTGATTGGTTGGCTGATTGATTAATTGATTGACTGAAACAGAGTCTTACTCTGTTGCTCAGGCTGAGTGCAGTGGTGCAATCGTAGCCCACTGCAACCTCAAACTCCTGGGCTGAAGGGATCCTCTTGCCTCAGCCTCCTGAGTAGCTAGGACTACAGGCTCATGCCACCATACCTCACTGGCTAATTTTTGTACTTTTTGTAGAGATGGAGTTTCATGATGTTGCCCAGGCTGGTCTCAAACTCCTGAGCTCAAGCGATGCTTCCACCTGGGCCTCCCAAAGTGCTGAGATTACAGGCACGAACCGCTGCACCTGGCTGAAACCTGTATTTAAAAGTAAATAGGGTGTTGCCCCTCTGCACTCTCATCTCTCCTGCTGTTCCCCTGAATCCCTTGATGTGTGTGCAGTTTCTTAGGCTAAGCTAACAGTTTTAGGGCTGGCATGGATGGTATTGATCAATGTTCAGGCCCATTCCTCAATTAAGGACACTGAGGTTCAGAGAAGGAAACATTCATTTCAGAACACGTGACAATGAGATGGCTCAGCAGACAGAAACCCCCGCTGGGGTGGGTCTCCCTCGATTCACAGTCAATGAGCCTATGACTTATACCCAGCCCCCACCCAGACTCCAAGCTTTGAGAAATGTTGATAAATTATTTATTAGCAATTAGTTATGCATTTTTATATCAGAGTTATTCTAAGAAAATGGAGTCTGAGTGTGTTGCTCCCGACTGTCATCCCGCACCAGCTCCGCTCATGCCCAGGGTAAATTAATTGCAGCCTGGATGGCAAGATCCTTCCCATGGGTGTGCTGTGTCCCCTCCCTCCTCATATCCCACAGGGCCCTGACATTCGCCAGACAAAATGAAATATGACCAACGTGCTGGGTTTTCTTCACATTTTCGTGCCTTGGCCGAGGGTGGCTCCTCTTCCAGGAAGCTCTTCTGCCTCTGAAGCTGGAGAAACCCCAGGTCACCTTTTCAAACTCCACCTGCTTCCTGGGCATCAGGATCGGGTCCATTTTCCCAACACCAATTCAGCACATCTTTCTCTCTGGACAGGAAGAAGTGTGGGGTCACAGCAGCTGTGGTCCATACTCCTGTGTCCCCTGCCACTCCTCTCCCTGAGCTCCTTGAAGGCATGGATCATGTCGGGGACTCATCCACGCACCTGGGACAGGACTTGGATGGTAGCAGGTCCCCAGGACAGGGTGGATGTCACCAGCACTTGAGTCATCAGAGGATAACTGCACCCAGACAAAGCAAAGAAAACCGACAGCTTATTCAACTTGTGCGGACATATCAAAGGTAATTTCTGGTTTTAAAAAATACCTTGGCCGGGCACCGTGGCTCACACCTGTAATCCCAGCCCTTTGGGAGGCCGAGGCGGGCAGATCACCTGAGGTCAGGAGTTCCAGATGAGCCTGGCCAACTTGGTGAAACCCCATCTCTACTAAAAATACAAAAATTAGCTGGGCGTGGTGGTGGGTGCCTGTAATCCCAGCTACTTGGGAAGCTGAGGCAGGAGAATCATTTAAAGCCAGGAGGAGGAGGTTGCAGTGGGCTGAGGTTGCACCACTGCACTCCAAACTGGGTGACAGAGCAAGATTCCATCTCAAAAACAAAAAACGAACAAAAAACTCTTAATATTATATACATGCTGCCATGGACTAAACTGTGTTCTTCCTAAAATTTGTGTGTTGAAACCCTAACCCTCAGTACCTCCAGAGTGGCTGCGTTTGAAGGCAGGCTGAGATGCCCACCACCACCTCTGCACACTGCTGGGTGTCTCAGGTCAGAAACCTGTGTGTTGCACTTGCTCCTGGCAATCTTCACTTAAACTGGGGCCACAGACACCGCCCAGGAAGGTCACGGTTAGGCTTCCCTCTGTCTCTATGATGTTACATGAGCATCCGCAGCGCCCCCTGATGCACAGGAGCTTCACTGCACCAGGAACAGTCTAACCAGGAATGGGTTTTGAAAGTTCCCATTATTTTGAATTCTCCAAATTCCACATGTGCCCTTCTGCAAAGCCTGCAGAGAGTTCCCGTCAGGGCTAACACAAGGGCCCCCTCGCTCCAGAGCCAACCAGCCTCTTTTTCCCCTCCCAGCAGGGCCAGGTGAGGGCCAGTTTCCCAGCCCCTCCTCTCTGCTCACCCACTTGCTGTCCTCAGCCTCGTCAGAGCCCACCTGGGCCAGCCTGAATCCAGGTGTCTGGCGTGTGGTAGTTGCCTCTCCTCAACTCCACCTGCCCCTCACCTCTGGGCTGGAGGAAACGTACTCAATATCCCTCCTCTCTTCGTATCACCCAAAGTATATGTTTGTTTTCACACCACTGATAAAGACATGCCTGAGACTGGGCGATTACAAAAGAAAAAGGTTTAATTGGAATTACAGTTCCACATGGCTGGGGAGGCCTCACAATCATGGTGGAAGGCAAGGAGGAGCAAGTCACATCTTACGTGGATGACTGCAGGCAAATAGAGAGCCTGCGCGGGGAAACTCCCATTTTTGAAACCATCAGATCTTGCAAGACCCATTCGCTATCACAACAACAGCATGAGAAAGACCCGCCCCCATAATTCAATCACTTCCCACTGGGATCTCCCACGACATGTGAGAGCTGTGGGAGTTACAATTCAAGACGAGATTTGGGTGGGGACACAGCCAAACCATATCACAAGGGTTCCCGGAAGACCCCACTCCAGGGTAGCAGAAGTCACATGGGACACCCTGTTTTCCTCTTGGACCCTGGCATTGATACAGCCTGGTGTTGGCTTCTGTATGCAAGGTGCAAGGGATGCAGGCACCCAGGCTGTGGTGCTGAGATCAGCTTCTGGGAAAGGCGTCCACCCTGTAATAAGAATCACGGCCATCCTGTGGTAGGCACTTCATAGGTACCGCCCATTGTCCTTCATAGAAGCCTCACAAATAGTGGCTTCAGAGTCTGAAAACATTTTTCTCTTCTCTTCCATGCAATGCAGCCACTGACAGCAGCAAACATGTCCTGGACAGTGGTGGGGAAAGGCTTGTAGTCAAGTGATGGTTTCAGTGAGGGACCAGGTAGGGAAAAGGCACAGATGATGGGGAGGCAGTGGAAGGCACCCCTGCCGCTGTTGGGAGTCCCAGGCCAGGGAAGCAGGCACAGCATTCACTGAGGCAGCCCCTGGCACTGAGGTTTGGCTGCAGAGCTAGGTTCCTGGACCTGAAACCAGAGACACATGTCCTGTGCTGTGGGTCTTTTCATTGCCAGTCTGGGCATGGGGCTTCTGCAGAGCTAGAGTGAGCATCTCATGGCTCATCAGAGCCTACAGATGTGGGCAGCAGAGCACAGAAGCTGCACACAGACTTGGATCAGTTAGATCTGGAACTTCTCTTCCTGGAACAGGGGCTTGGCAAGGATGCATAACCACCCTGGGTCTCAGCATCCTCATCTGTGACATGGGCACAGAAGTACCCTCTTCCTTGGTAGGTTAAAGTACACACATACTCAACAAATGGTGACCAATACTATAATATACAACATTGTTCAGGTTCTAAGCAGATGGTATTAGTTTCCTAGGACTGCCATAGCAGTATTCCCATTGTGCGTATGTTATACCTTTTATAGTTGTTCCACAGGTCTTCGATATTTTATTGTGTTTCCTGAGTCTGTTCTCTTTTGTTTTCAGTTTTGGAGATTTCTGTTGATGTAGCATCAAGCTCAAAGACTCTTTGTTCAGCACTATACAGGCTAACTAATAAGCCCATCCAACTCAGTCTTCATTTTTGTTAGTGCTGCTGTTTGCCAGCATTCCCTTTTTGGTTTTTCTCAGGATTTCCATTTCTGCTTACATTGCCCATCTGTTCTTTCATGCTGTCTACTTTATCCATTAGAACACTTAGCATTAACTCATCCCTTAATTTGCATGTGATTGAAAGTGGGTTTACATGAGTATAAATACAGTTGCCAACAGCCCATACATTGCTGACTCTAGGTGCACTATTTATAAGTTAACCGTGTTCTGAAAGGAGCAGGTCTGTTTCAATAAAAGATTGCTGTCTAACACTACTGGCTTGCCCTTGTATTATTTCCTGGGTGAAGCCAAGAACCCTCCCGGGCTAAGCCCCTATTCTGGGGCGTGCCTGTCCTACATCAGAACTACCATATGATCCAGCAATTCCACCTCTAGATATATACTCAAAAGAATTCAAAGCAGGGTTTTGAAGAGGTATTTATACACCCATGTTTCTAGAAGCATTATTCATAATAGCTAAGAGGTGGAAACAACCAAAGTGTCCATCAACAGAAGAATGGATAAGCAAAATGTGGTATATATATTGCAATAGATTATGATTCAACTTTGAAAGAAGGAAATACTGACATGTGCTACATGGATGAACCTTGAGGACCTCATGCTGAGTGAAATAAGCCAGGCACAAAAGGACAACTATTGTAACGAGTCTACTGATAAGAGGTACCAAGAACAGGTGGATTCATAGAAACAAAGTAGAATAGTAGCCACCAGGGCCTGGCAGAGGGGAATGGGAAGTCAGTGTTTAATGAAGATAGAGTTCCAGTTTTATAAGATGAGGCATGTTATAGAGATGGATGGTGGTGATGGTTATATAACATTATGAATATATTTAACACCACTGAACTGTATAATTAAAAATAACTAAGATGTTAAATTTTATGTTATGTATATTTTACTCCAATAAAAAATAGGATGAAAAGTGAAAGAGAAATAAAGACATCTCAAAATTGAGGGAATTGGTTGCCAGTAGACCTGCCTGGCAAAAAATGTTAAAAAGAAAATTTCTTCAGAGAAAACAATATAGGTAAGAAACTCCGATCTACATAAAGAAAGGAAGTGCATTAAAGAAAGGAAAAGTGAAGGTAAAATAAAAACTTTTATTTTTCTTATTCTTCATTGACCAAACAGACAGAAGTTGGTTCAAAATAATAGTAGCAATGGTGTATTCAGTTACATACATTTATGTAGTGTCTTATGTATATATTGTGCTAGTGTATGCTGATCTATGAGTGAAATGAATGGCAGCAGTTGTAATGGAAGCCACGTTTGACTGCTCACTGCTTGAAAGCCAGCTACTAGAGACAAGGGTTTGTGGGAGGAAAAGCAGGTTTATTTGGAAAGCCAGCCAAACTAAGAAGATGGTGAACCAGCATTCTAAAGTACAATCTTCAGGCTGACCAGGTGGTTTTTATGGGTGGGGAGATATGGGGAAGCTGTGTCCAGGGGTTGGGATCAAGAGGTGACTGAGGACCACAGGCGTTTGGGTGCCAGCAAGCGTGTGAGGAGGTTGGGTCCTTGGTTAGGTGACAGTGCTTCTGTAAATCTTCAACAAAACATACTTACTTGTTTACAGACTTCCCTTTGATATGGTTTGGCTGTGTCCCCACCCAAATCCCATCTAGAATTGTAGTTCCCATAATCCCCATGTGTGGTGGGAGGGGCTTGGTGGGAGGTGATTGAATCATGGGGGTGGTTTCCCCATGCTGCTCTTGTGATAGTGAGTGAGTTCTCATGAGATCTGATGGTTTTACAAGGGGCTGTTCCACTTTTACTCAGTACTTCTGCCTGCCATCAAGTGAAGAAGGATGTGTTTGCTTCCCCTTCTGCCATGATTGTAAGTCTCCTAAGGCCTCCCCAGCCATGCAGAACTGTGAGTCAATTAAACTTCTTTCCTTTATAAATTACCCAGTCTCGGGCAGTTCTTTATAGCAATCTGAGAATGGACTAATACACTCTTTAATCCCGGAGTTAGTGTCTGATTGCTGCTTTGCGTTTCATCTCAGTGCTCTAAAATTATCTTAGCCTATGTGCAGGAAGCCGTAAATGCCCCTTAAAGAAAAATGGAGTGGGGGATGTTAGTTTCTTGCTTTTTCACTGTTACACAATGATACAAGGCATAAGAGGGAGGAATTAGGATGATTTTTTTTATGTTAAGGTGCTCAAACTACTTGCGAAGTGGTACAGCGTTACGTGAAAGAGACACAGAGAGAAGATGCCATCCACATGCCAAGGAGAGAGACCTGGAGCAGCTCCTCCCTCACGGTCCTCAAGAGGAACCTGTGCTGCTGACACCCTGACTTCTGACGTGGCCTGTGGCCCTGGGGGAGAACACATTTCTGTTGTTTTCACCCACCTGGTTTGTGGTGCTTTGTTACAGCTGCCCTAACAAACGAATGCTCGTATTTCTGTATCTATCGAACTTTTTATTTGGAAATGATTTAGGTTAACAGAAGGGTTGCAAAGGTATTCCACAACATTATCTTCAAGGATTCGGTGCGGTTCTCCCTGGAATGCATGGAAGCCTGGTCCCAGGCAGCTGGGGCAGAAGGGCACTTAGTAGAGCTTCAGAGCCAGGCAGGAGTGGGAGATGGGGTGGACAGCAGGAGCCAGCTTCACAACGTTGTTGTCTTCACCTAGGATCTGTTCCCCTGGCTTCCCGTTATCTCACGTGGCCACCGCATACTTAGCAGAACTGAGGAATTATCATTGGTGCAATCCTATTTGCTAAAGTTCAAACGTTTATTGGGATTTCCCCAGTTTATCCACTCATGTTGGCTTCTGGATTTATTTTAAAGGGACAGCCACAGGGATTTCCTGACCAATCAGGAAGGCGAAGAGTAAAAGATGACTCCAGGCTGTTTGGTCTTGGCACTGCAAGGGTGGAGGCGCTCTCAGCCGAGAAGGGAACAGATTAGGAGGTGGAGAAGGGGCATTTAGTTTTGACCTTAAATCTGAGATTCCATCCATGTGGACATGTTGAGTAGGTAATTGGATGTAAGAGTCTAGAGTCTGAGAGAAAGAGGTCTAGGTTGAAATAAAAATTCAGCGTAAGTGGCCACCCCTCCCCTGAACCCAGGCTTAGAGAAAGGAGAGTTTTAGGGAAAGCTTCACTCTGTCCCAAAACCATAGAGAAAAGAAGGCAATGATTGCCAGCCAGCCAGCCATCGCCGGAGACTTCTTACAGATCTTTTCCTAGCAGGCGTGGCTAAGCGCCCGAAGGGAGAATGACCACAGCCAGGTAAGACAGAGGACGGCTGGATGAGGCAGATAGGAGGTATCCGTCAGCAAAGCCATCATGGCATCTACTGGCCTGTGTACCCACAGATCTGGATGCATGGAAAACTACGCCTGCTGTGCACGCCCCTGCATGAGTTCCCTCCCGTTCCCTGCCCCTCCCTGCCTGGTAGGCACAAGATACATCCTCCGACAGGCTAACTGGCCTCCCTGCCTCCCCAGCCCCAGCAGTCCCCAGCTGTAGGTCATGCCTGCCCCCCGGCTGTTGTGCGTCCTGGGTTTCTTTCCATGCCTTCTCCTGGGTGCCCACAGGCTTGTTCTGTATAGCAGCCTTTTCTCATTCACCTCCAGGCCCCGAGACCAGCCTCGGGCTTGCCTGGCGCCTCACAGACACTCAGTAAATGTTTGTGGGAATCAGCACATGTGGTTTTCTGGAACCCACTAACCCAGAGTGAGCAGAGCCGGGCAAAGAAGTGTTGCCACCCTCAGAGGCTCCGTCTGACAGTGCAAAGGCTGATCTTTATCAGGTAATGTGACAGATGCCCTGTGTGAACCAGGAGACCTGTCAGTCCCCTCAGCCATAATTAGCTGCTGCTTCACTCTCCCAGGGAGGCTGCTGAGGACTCTGGGCTCCACCTTTGCAGTGGGATGTCTGTCCACCCCTGCCCTTCTCCCAGGAGGAGCAGCTGCCTGGCGACCCTGGACTTCAGCAGGAGAAGATGAACCTCTGGAATGGGATTGTCTTCATCTTGTAGAGTACCAATTATGGCTGCTTTCCTTTTTTTTTTTTTTTTTTTGAGATGAAGTCTTGCTCTGTCACCCAGGCTGGAGTGCACTGGTGCCATCTCAGCTCACTGCAACCTCTGCCTCCCACATTCAAGCAATGTTCATGCCTCAGCCTCCCAGGAAGCTGGGATTACAGGTGCACACCACCACACCCAGCTAATTTTTGTATTTTTAGTAGAGGCAGGGTTGGCCAGCTTGGTCTTGAACTCCTGACCTCAAGTGATCTGCCTGCCTTGGCATCCCAAAGTGCTGGGATTCCCAAAGTGCTGGGATTACAGGCGTGAGCCACCGTGCCAGGCCAATTATTGTCTCTTTCAAAACCCAGGGATGCTCAGCTCTGGGAAAGGTACAGCCCCTTCGATGTCCTGGGAGTTTCCTGTGACCCAGCAGGAGGAGGGACAGTTTCTCGGGGCTGAAGAGTGGGGACCCTGTGCCCTCCTTGAGGCTGCTCTGCAAAATGAGACCCGCGTTTTCCCTGGTGGCAGCGACAGCCCACCTGAGCTCTGCACGTTCCCTGGGGCCAGGTCTCTGAAGGTCGTGTGTGGCCACTCTAGACTGGCCATTCTGGGGCTCCTCCCCCAATACTCACATGTGCACATGTGCACACAGCCACTCCCATTCCATAAGCCCAGTGCAGCAGATGTGGCCACTTCAATTACACGGCAGCGCGGTGGGCTCTGCCGCTCAGGCTCAGCATTCCCTGGGGAGCAGGAGGCCCCAGGGTTTGCAGCGAGGCATGGAGGACGGAGCAGGCTCCGTGGTGTTAATGACAGCAGCCAGCACTCCCCAAGCAACACTCTCGAACTTGATCGCTCTTTAATTATCTGGAATTAAAGTGCCGTCTTCACCCTCTTTATGTTATGGCGGAGGAAATCTGGGCGTCCATTAATTACCTGATCCATCTGTAAAATGTCACACATAATTTTTCCAGAGCTAAAGGGTTCTTGCTCCAAGACCTGCATCATCTCTTAATAATGACATGGAGTAAAGAGAGAGAGGACTCAGCCTCCGGAACGGGACCTCGGAGCCTGGATCCTGCCAGGGCCCGGGTGACTGCCGAGCTGCGGGCTTCACCTAGGATGCCTGAGCACCAGCCCTGATGGCCTGGGGTTCGTTCCCCTGCAGCAGAAGGGGAACAAAGGATCCAGAGATAAATTAAGAGTTTGCTAAACTCCTACCAGAGTCCATTAAATAGAGAAGTGAATAAATATTAAAAGCAGAACACAAAATAAGTTTAAGCCACAGCACAAAGGATCTCGGTTAGATGGGAGGAAGGATTTTCCAGTAGTAGAGAGTCCCAGGCACACTCAGTGTTCCGCAGAAGCAGGAGTTTTCACGGCTGGTCTGGGGAGTGGTTCACTTTTGGAGGGAGTGCCTGCGCGGGGACCAGGCCATCGCCAAGACCGCAGCTAAAATACCAAATACGACTGAGGTCACACCCTCGCTGGCAGCCTTAGGAACATGCCCTGGGCACTCAGAGGAGGAGAGGGACAGAGAGATGGTTCTGGCTGAACCATCAGTTTTGCCAACTGAAGATATTTTGACAATTGACGAGGTCCTCAATGACCCAGCCATCTCCCAGCCAGTACTTGACGACTTCGAACCTGGGCCTTGGAAAGGTTATTAGTGATGCAGGAAAAAGCAAAGGCAGGCATCCCCTGTGGTTAAAGCCCCTCCCCTGACTGCCCCAGCCAGGCTTCCTTCCAGGTTGACAGAGGGGGCTGTTCTTGCAGTGATGAAGGCAGTGACAGGATGGGGTGAGAAGACCCCTCTGTATCCTCCAGAGCCCTCACACACACACGTACCTCATCCCACTCTGTCAGGCCACGGTGGGTCCTCTCCTTGCCCCCAATTTACAGAAGAGGAGGCTGAGGCCCAGGGCCAAGCCTCAAGTGGGTGGCAGAGCTGGCCTAGGTGCCCTGACTCTGTCCAAGGCTGTCACCCCCCTAAAGCATGGGTGTCCCTCACACAGGGTGATCTGTGTCACCCCCCACACCCACACAGTCCCCTCCTGGCCCCTAACCCTGGGCCTCCGAGCCTCTGCTGCCTCCTGAGATCAGCCAGAGCCCAAGGCTTCTGGGCACCGGGCTCCGGGAGCTCACACCCTCTCCTTCCTGCACGGCCTCATCCTCTCCAGTTTGACTCCTAACTGTTTTCTCCTGCTCTTCTAGTTTATCAGATCTCAGACATGAGTCCGCCTGTGGCTGGAGCCGCTCTCCTTTCTGGGGGAACACACCCTGATGGCTGACCACCCCAACGCAGGAAGCGTGGGGCCCTGCCGGGACACCTGAGCATCCACCTGGCATCCCTGCTGCTGGGCCAAAGCCGGCTCCTGCTGTCCACCCCACCTCCCATTCCTGCCTGGCTCTGAAGCTCTACTAAGTGCCTTTCTCTCCCAGCTGCCTGGGAACCAGGCTTCCACACATTCCAGGGAGAACCACACCCACTCCCCACGATGGGCTGTGAAGTCCACTTAGTTGGTGTTGCCTTAGTGGGAGCTGACGCTCAGCAGATTTGGGAGGGGGCTCTTCAAGAAAGAGATTACAAAATTACAAATGAAAAGAGAAAGCCAGGCCTGGTGAAAGAGAGGAGGCTCCTGGGCTTCAGCTGTATCTCTGCTCAGGCTCTGGGAAGCGGTTAGGCACCTGGCACAAGCCTAGACCCAGGTGGGGCGGATCCTAGGTCCTGGCCAGCCACCCCCCCCTCCCCCACTGACTCCCACCAGCCACCTCTCCCGCCCCCACTGTCCCCCCACCGGCCACCTCCCCGGACCCCACTGTCGCCCCCACCAGCCACCTCCCCCACCCCCACTGTGTCCCCCTACCGGCCACCTCCCCCGCCCCCACTGTCCCCCCACCGGCCACCTCCCTGGACCCCACTGTCCCCCCACCAGCCGCCTCCCCCACCCCCACTGTCCCCACACCGGCAACCTCCCTCGCCCCCAAAGTTTCTGGGTTCGTTGGAATTTTTGGATTCAGGATTTTTGCCTTCTTTTTTCTTTTTTTTCACCTAGGAATTTTGGGGCCATACTGCAATACTTTTGACAAAT
>CAUYLG010020461.1:0-21425 GCA_963573385.1 Cacajao melanocephalus
CATAACTAGCAAGAGGTGGGATGGAACACAACCCAGGTTTTCTGGGATGGAACTCCAGACCTTACATTGTCTTTGCCTTTTTTAACAGTCTCAGGTTTGTCCCTGTGGCACGTCTCGGTGGCACAGTTCTGCGCAGTTCAGACCTGTGGCTTAAAAATCAGACCCAGTAGCTCTATCAAGTTACAGCAACAAATAGATTCATTCATCCTTTAGGCTTTCTAGAATGAGTGTATCAGTTTACATTTTTCTTAACTGTACAGTAGATTTCCTGTCTTATTACATCTTACCATCTCTGGAATTATCTCATTTTTTAATGTTTTTTTTTTTCTATTTGAATAGTCATTTTTATTTGAATTTCTTTGTTTACTAAAGAGAGGATTTCCGCATCTGTATTAGTTACTCGCACTCTCCTTTCTGAGAATTGACCACTCGACTTTTGACTTTGCTCGTTTAAAAATTGGGTTTCACATCCTGTCTCTTGTTTGTTTTCTGGAGTCGTTTGTGTGTTATAGGTGTTAAGTTCTTGCTGGTTTTGGTGTTACAAGTATTTTCTGCCAGACTCATTCATTTGTTCCTTTGTTTATATTGTTCTTTATTTTGATAGAATCAAATGCATCAATTAAAAAAACCTTTGAGTTTGTGATTTTAGGGTCTTGTTCCAGAAGTCTTTACTGTTCTACATTTTCTTTAAAACTTATTTTACATTTTCTTTATATTTCTTCTTTTCTCTTTTGAGACAAGATCTTGTTTTGTCACCCAGACTAGAATGCAGTGGTGCAATTAAGGCTCACTACAGCTTTGAATTCCTGGGCTCTAGTAATCCTTCCGCTTCAGCCTCCCAGGTAGCTGGAACTATAGGCAAGTACCACTACGCCTGGCTAACTTTTTGATTATTTGTAAAGACTGGGTCTCCCTGTGTTGCCCAGGCTGGTCTCTATTTCACAGTTCTCATGCCTTGGCCTCCCAAAATGTTGAGATTACAGGTCTAAGCCACTGCACCTGACCTCTCCTCTATTTTATTTTTTTAAAATATTTTTACCTCTCACGTTTATGTCTTCAATCCATTTGAAGTGCACTTTTTCATTGTTTCATGTAAGTTATAAGGTCTAAGATTATTTTGCGTTATCATAGTAATTCACTTGCCGGTCACAATTTACAAATGATGCATCCTTCCTGCATTTGTTTAGTGGTTCCAACTTTATCTTATATGAAGTTCCTGTACATATGCAGTACCACTTCTAAGACCTCTGTTCTTCTCCAATGGTTCAGATTTAGCACCATGCTATTTTTATGGCTCTATCATGTCTCAGTGTCTGGTGAAGTGAGTATTCCCCTCCTTCCTTATCTGTTTCAAAGTGGCCTTAGCTATTTGTGAAGTGTTACTTTTCCATATAAATTTTAGAGTGAATTTGTGGAGTTCCTTAAAAAATCCTTTTGGAAATTTGATGAGATTGCTTTGAATGTACAGATTAATTTGGGGAGCACTGACACTGCTTTGACATGTCATCTTTTATATTTCAGATAGTTGATGTCTTCCCATTTATTCAGAATTTTCTTTAGTTTTTATTCTATAAAAATCAAAGGTATTTTTTTTTGTTGATTCCTAGACTCATTGTAATCTCTGTTACTATTGCAATTGGTACCTTATTGTTGAGGTCATTATTGCTAGTACAGAGGAATATTATCATGTTTTGTAAATTTTATCCTATAATATAACAACCTTGCCAAACTCTTATTAATTCTAATAGTTTCTTAATTCTGTTGAATCTTTTGTGTGGATAATGCTTTTGTCTGAAAATAATAATGTTTACTTTTTCCATCTAATCCTTACATATCTAATGTCTTTGTTTTTTTGCCTACAGCATTGGTTAGCTCTTTTTGTACTGTGTTAAGTGGAGAAGTGATAACAGGAATTCTTGTCTTGTGTCCAATATTATTGGGAATACTTTTCTCCCTTATACATGATGCTTAGTGTAGGTTTTTGATATGTAGCCTATTTAAAGCCAAGGAAATTACCTAATATTCATAACTCTCTGGGGTCACTGAACTTCATCAAATGCTCTGTCTGCATGCTTTGATATAATCAGCTGGTTTTTGTCCTCCATATCATATTGCCTCTCACTCTAAAGAGCAAACAGAAGGGTAAAGAGTGGGGGTTATTAAGCATGTGTCATATGCCAAGGAATCCTGATGGGCTGAAGTGAGAATTAGACATTATGGGCAAATTTCAATGAATAATACCAGGGGCAGGTAATCAGTGGTTCTATGAGCTTCATAGGAAACAATGGAAGGGGTAGGGAGAGGAGAAGTAATCTCATTAAGATTGTAAAGTGCTGTAACTAAAAGAGGAAAAAATGACAAATTTACTGAGTATTTGCTATGTGTCAGGCTCTGAGGCGATTTTAAAGCTTAAACCTCATAACAACACGGTGAGGTGGTCATTATCTTACCTGCTTTAAAGAGGAAGAAACAAAGGCTTAATGGAGTTAGGTAACTTGCCCAGATTCTTGTAACTAGCAAGTGCTAATGCCGGTGTTTAAACTCAGGTCTCTTTCCAAAGCTCAGGTCTTTTCCACATGCCGTAGTACGTTCCTTCAAAGATTTCTAATGATAATACAAAAGAAGTATGAAAATGAAACCTAGCCAGTCATCAGAAACACTGAAATAATTCTGTCTCAATATATCCAAATTTGTGAAAAAAGAAAATGAACCAAAGCTCCTTTGAGAACTGAGTGATTCCAACTAGAACAGAGACAGTAAAAGATAAGCTTGGAACGTATTATGCCAGAAAGCAAACAGTCCTTATAAAAAGTAATGAGGACCTGTCAAAAAGATATAGGAATCAGCTTGAAGGGGCTCCAGCTGGCCAAATTTAGAAAAATTTGAGCATCAGACTAAATAAGTACAGTAATTCACTGAAATTCATTGAATAAAATGATTCACAAGTTTATACTGATAATAAATAATAGATAAATAAATAAAAATAGGGGAGAAAAGAAGCTTTTACTTGAGGTAGAATACCAACCTATAAATATGGAGGGAGTGGTATGGTTGGAAAAACCACTATTTTGCAATAATCATAACAACAATTGATTTAGGCTTGAATAATCAGTGGATGCTATATCTAGGGTATACATTTTTGATGCAGATCATGATATTTTCATGGTCTTAAAATGTTTACCCATAGATTACTTATTAGGTGCAAGGGAGGAAAGTAGTAAATGTACAATGGAGGAAGTAGACAACACCTTGACCTATTGTAAAAATTTATTTCCCCAGTAATGGACTCGTGTACCTCCAGATGTGATAGTTTGAGAAGGACACAACACCACTTTATGTAGCATTCTGTAGTATACGGTAATAATATGTGTAATGTATGTAATTTGAATTTAATCATAAGGAAACATCAGCCAACCTCAAATCGAGGAACATTCTGTAGAATAGCTGACCCCTGCAGAAAGACTGAGGAACTAACTCTTCCAGATTTAAAGAGATTGAAAAGATGTAACATATAAAATCTAATATGTGATTATTGACAGTATCCTGTACAGGAGAGAGAAATGTTCTAAAAGACGTTATTGATATAATTGACAAGATTGGATTATGGGCAGTAGACTAGGTGAAACTATTATATCTGTTTTGGATTTCCTGAATTGTATAACTAGTGTAGCATTGTAAAAGAGTATCCTTGCTCTTAAGAAACACTTACTGAAGTAGTGAGAAGAGGAGTCTTCACAAACGGTTAAGAAAAGAAGCCGATAATGAAGTGAATACAGGTAGAAGAAAAAGCAAATAGGGCAATATGGCAAAAATTAGTTAAACTGAGTAAAGGGTATATGAAAGTTCTCTGTATGATTTTTACATCTTCTTAGTAAGAATGCAATTATTTTGGAATTGAAAAATGTTGGATAAAAATTTAGTACATGTGGTCATTTGTCAAAAATACTGATGAACCTGGGCAACATGGTGGGACCCCATATCTACAAAAAATACAAAAATTAGCTGGGAATATGTACCTGTAGTCTCAGCTACTTGGGAGGCTGAGGCAGGAGGATTGCTTGAGCCCAGGAGGTCGAGGCTGCAGTGAGCTATGATCATGCCACTACTGCACTGGAGTCTGGGTGACAGAGTGAGATGACACCCTGTATCAAAACAAACAAAGAAACACTGATGATTTTGACAATCAACATTTGACCCATGACATCTCTATTTCCCTAGGAGAATGAATTAGTAGCATTCCTGAAGGGCATATTTGTCCCCAAGACTGACTCATTAGGAGCAGAGACCTCCTATTTGTTGGCTTAACTGCCTTCTTTTGCTTGTAGGTTTAGTAACAGAATTATAAAAAACAGGCATTCATTGGGGAATACAGGGTTTTATTTTTTTTTCTTACTCAAAATAGAGTATGCCAAACCTAACAATTTCAATTTTGCCAAGAGTTTAACATCTCGCTTGCCCAACATGATATGCTTATAATAATATTCCTTAAGAAATCACCCCTCTACAATACCGTGAACCTGTGGGGACTGAAAAACATTTACTCTTTAGTTTAATTTCCAACTATGTTCCAAAATTCTGTATGGAGTTCAGGATTACTTTTGGGGTATGGTTTGAGTGGTGGCAAAGATATTCTTTCTAATATTTTGCCTATCAGAAGTGAATAGGAATGTTACAAATTGGGTTGTATTTCTTTTCTTTGTTGTTAAAAATACATTTGAAAAATTGTGGTAAAATATATATAACATAACATTTACCAGTTTAACAATTTTTAATTATACAGTTGACCCTTGAACAACACAGTTTTGAACTGCACAGATCCACTTATATGTGGATTTTTTTTCAGCAAATACATTAGAAGTTTTTTTGGAGATTTGTGACAATTTGAAAAAACTTGCAGATGAACCCCTATAGCCTAGAAATATTGAACAAAAATTAAGAAAATGGTATATGAATGCATAAAATATATGTAGATACGAGTCTATTTTATCACATGCTACCATAATATTTATACAAATCTATCATAAAAAGTTAAAATTGATCAAAACTCATACATACAAACGCAGACCATATGTAGTACCATTTATAGTCTAGAGAAATGTAAACAAACATAAAGATGCAGTATTAAATCATAGCTGCATAAAATTAACTATAGTACATACTGTACTATTGTAATAATTTCACAGCCACCTCCTGTTGCTCAAATATTGCAAGTATCTGTTTAAAACACCATGTGATGCTAATCATCTCTGTGTGAGCATTTCACCTCTCCAGTAAATTTCATATAGCAGTAAAAAGTGATCTTTCTCAGTTCTTTTGTAATTTTCGTTGTGTTCACAGTGCAGACTTAAAACCATAAGCTCTATAAATTTAGAAAAAGAAGGACTTTCTTTTTTTCTTTTTTTATGTAGACGGAGTCTCTCTCTGTTGCCAGACTGGAGTGCAGTGGCACGATCTTGGCTCACTACAACCTCCACCTCCCGGGTTCAAGCGATTCTCCTGCCTCAGCTTCCCGAGTAGCTGGGACTACAGGTGCATGCCACCATGCCCAGCTAATTTTTATACTTTTAGTAGAGATGAGGTTTCACCATGTTGGCCTTGATCAGGAAGAAAAAATATATTTTACAGTACTGTACTTGTATTTGTCAATACTCTAAGTTTCTGTTATCTATTTATAAGATGAATTGTCTGACACAGCAGGCAACCACAGCTGCAGACCTCAATCTGTGGTACATATCTCAATTTCCTGACCTCATGATCCGCCTGCCTTGACTTCCCAAAGTGCTGGGATTATAGGCGTGAGCCACTGTACCCAGCCAACTTTATTTCTTATAAAGGATTACAACCTGCAGACTGGGAAGAGGAGTCTGGCCAAAACCAAAAGCAGACACTTCAGAGACAAAAGGGAGAGAAGCTGGGATTTATGCCTAATAAGATTAGTTATGCATATATTCAGTAGGTTATAGGAGCATCTGGTTAATATTTATGAGGGAGTCCTAACACATGCACCGTGAATACACATGTATTGCATACAACCAATGCTCACTTTGAGGTGGAGACTTAACATTCAAATGCAGTAAAATTAGCCTCTATCCACCAGAAGGTGAAACAGAGCATAAAGGCACTTGGTGCACAATTTCTGTAAACTGGTCAGAATCTGTCTGTGGTTGGTGGACAGTTATTAGGATGGAATGCTTTGCAAGGCTGGCCAGGTGTAAGGGTGAAACTTTTATACAGGCGGGAGGTGATGTCAGATGGTCTGTTGAGGTTGTGTGGAAAGTCTTCGAGATGTAGTTTTTCAGGAACTGGTTTTTCTCTCATTGTAGGTAAGGCCTGAGGTGGTTACTGAGATAGGGGAGCATTGAGGCATGACTGACTTCTTACCATGCCAAAGCTGTAGGATATAGCTTAAAAGACTTTCTGGAGTCTCTTGCCACAAGCAGTACATTTCATTCTGCCAGGGGGCCTAAGAGCTTTATTTTTATTTTGCAATTACAATACTATAAACCTTGAATAACACCATGGGATCCATGCAAAGTGCCACTACTGATGCCAGAAGTGCTCCCAAGAAGCAAAGTCATGACTCTACAAGAAAAAGCTGAACTGCTTGATATGTACATAGATTGAGGTCTGCAGCTGTGTCAGATAATTCGTCTTGTAAACAGATAACATAAACTTGAGAGTATTGATAAATACACTACCATACTGTAAGTGTATTTTCTCATCCTGATGATTTTCTGAATGACATTTTCTTTTCTCTGGCTTACTTTATTGTAAGAATATAGTATATAATACATATGACATATAAAATATGTGTTAATAGACTGTTTATGTTATTGGTAAGACTTCTAGTCAACAATAGGCAATTTGCAGTGAAGTTTTGGGGTGGTCAAAAGTTATACTCGAATTTTTGACTGTGTGGGGACAGGTCAGTACTATAAACTCCGTACTGTTCATGGGCCAATTGTCCAATTCAGTGGCATTAAGTACATTAATATTGTTGTGCTACCATCACCACCATTCATTTACAAAACGTTTCATCTTGCGAAACTGAAACTCTGGGCCCATTAAACAATAACTCTCCAATTCACCCTCCCCAAGACCTGACAACCACCATTCTATTTTCTATCTCTATGGGTTTGACTATTCTAGGTACAGGACCTCATGTAAGTGAAATCATACAATATTTATCCTTTTGTTACTGGTTTATTTCACCTTGGCATAATGTCCTCAAGATTCATATATATGCTGTAGCATGTGTCTGAATTTTCTTCCTTCTTAAGCCTAAATAATATTCCATTGTAAGTATACATCACAATTTATTTATCTATTTATCTTCATCTTCTGGTGGACATGTGGGTTACGTCTATCTGCTGGCTATTGTGAATAATGCTGCTATGAACATTGGTGTACAAATATTTATTTGTGTTCTTGTTTTCAATGCTTTTGAGTACATGTCCAGAAGTGGAACTGCTAGATGGTAATTCTCTTTATAATTTTTGAGGAACTGCCATAGTGCTTTCTCTAGCAGTTGTTCCATTTTATATTCCTGCTACCAGCAGTACACAAGAATCCTAATTTCTCCACGTCTTCACCAACACTTATTCTTTTATGGTTTCTTTTTTTGAAAGTAGTCATCTTAATGGGTATGAGGCACCATCTCATGGTTTGTATTTAAGTGCAAATTCCCTTAAGGAAAACCAAAATATTATCAGTTATTAATATTCTAGAGTCAATGACTTTGTAAGATTTTTATTTTTCTCAAAATGGCAGCTCTCTCTAGAATGAGACAGTCAACAGGTGTGACTGGATGGAAAGTATTCGTGTATGGTAAAAATAGCCCTGAGCTTGGAGCCAGAGGCCTGTCTCCAACACCTCACTGTGAATCAATACAATCCACAAGTGCTTCAATTTCTTTATCTGAAAGATGTACATGGTACTATACAGCAATGGTTTGCAAACTTTCGTGCATGCCTGAGTCACCTGTAGAGCCTGTTAAAGCACATATGCTGCACCCTCCCTCAGTTTCTGATACCCTCAGTGGGTATTGGGTGGGCCCTGGGAGTTGCATTTCTGCAGATTATGCTGATGTTGCCAGCGCAAGGACTACACTTTGAAAATTGCCATTCTACAGACTTTTATTAGTAATGAGATAATATGTTAAATAATTTCACACAACTGTTAAGCACTGTAAAATGTTGGAGGTTAATTTAATCATATGAGGGTAGAGAAGTCTGAGATAGGCGGTGGAATCTAGGGGTGCAGTACTTTTCAGGACTGCACTAAAATTTCTGGGACTTGGGCATCCTGAGAAGTGAGCCAATGAGGAAAGAATATTAAGAAGGAGAAGAACTTTGGAAGTTAAGTTGGGAAGTTGTCAAAGAAGCATTTTACCTAAGGCACAAGTTTGTCCAGAAACAGTTCTAACTTCTCTTTGAGGCTTCAGAAAGGATTTCTGTTTGGCTGGAAGGAAAACTCAGTGAACAGACATAATAATATTTGCTGATGGTACTGGTACCAAAATAGAGATATAGACCAATGGAACAGAACAGAGGCCTCGGTGGCAATGCCACACATCTACAACCATCTGATCTTTGACAAACCTGACAAAAACAAACAATGGGAAAAGGGTTCCCTGTTTAATAAATGGTGTTGGCAAAACTGGCTAGCCATGTGCAGAAAGCAGAAACTGGACCCCTTCCTGACACCTTACACTAAAATTAACTCCAGATGGATTAAAGACTTAAACATAAGATCTAACACCATAAAAACCCTAGAAGAAAACCTAGGCAAAACCATTCAGGACATAGGCAGAGGCAAGGATTTCATGACTAAAACACCAAAAGCATTGGCAACAAAAGCCAAAATAGACAAATGGGATCTAATTAAACTCCAGAGCTTCTGCACAGCAAAAGAACCAATCATTAGAGTGAACCGGCAACCAACATAATGGGAAAAAATATTTGCAATCTACCCATCTGACAAAGGACTTATATACAGAATTTCCAAAGAACTAAAACAGATTTACAAGAAAAAAACAAACAAACCCATTCAAAAGTGGGCAAAGGATATGAACAGACACTTTTCAAAAGAAGACATATATGAGGCCAACAAACATATGAAAAAATGCTCATCATCACTGGTCATTAGAGAAATGCTAATCAAAACCACATTGAGATACCATTTCATGCCAATTAGGATGGAGATCGTCAAAAAAATCTGAAGACAACAGATGCTGCAGAGGATGTGGAGAAATAGAAATATTCTTACACTATTGATGGGAGTGTAAATTCATTCAACCATTGTGGAAGACAGTGTGGTGATTCCTCAAGGATCTAGAAATAGAAATTCCATTTGACCCAGCAATCCCATTACTGGGTATATAACCAAAAGATTATAAATCATTCTATTATAAAGACAAATTCACACGTATGTTCATTGTGGCACTGTTTACAATAGCAAAGACCTGGAACCAACCCAAATGCCCATCAATGATAGACTTGACAAAGAAAATGTGGCACATATTCACCATGGAATACTATGCAGCCATAAAAAACAATGAGTTTGTGTCCTTTGTAGGGACATAGATGTATCTGAAAACCATCATTCTCAGCAAAGTGACACAAGAACAGAAAATCAAACACCGCATGTTCTCACTGGTAGGCAGGTGTTGAACAATGAGAACATGGACACAGGGAGGGGAGCATCACACACTGGGGTCTGTTGGTGAAGGCTAAGGGAGGGACAGCACAGGATGAGGTGGTTGTGGAGGGGTAACATGAGGAGAAATGCCAGATATAGGTGAGAGGGGATGGAGGCAGCAAACCACATTGCCATGTAAGCACCTATGCAACAACCCTGCATGTTCTGCAAATATACCCCATAACCTAAAGTACAATATAAAAAAGAATATATATAAAGAATATAGAAACAGAGCAAGAGAGTTCATGTGTAGATGGAAGCTTTTCTGGCCTCTTGCATTATTTTACCGTAAAGCCATGAATATCAAGAGAAGTGTAACAATCCTTAGCTTTGCAAGGTATTTGGAACACAACAGGATATTTGACATCCTGACTTCATGCACTATACTCAAAGAGAGCCCTTTAGACACCAAGGAACACTGTAACCTTATAAGTAGTCCATCGGCACACTTAAAATATCCTTCCAGACTATACACATTAATAGTTTGAGTTCCGATTTTAATTGTTACCAAATAGTGGAGTGTGTTTGACATTTTTGCCTTTGTTTCCCAGTCTGTAAATCTGTATTATCTATGCAATCTCTATTTTATTTATATAAATGTAAAGATAAAAAATAAAATATGTAATTTTATAAATAAATAGACTCCTGTGCCTAAACATCGTATTTTAACATTTGGGTAAAGTTCTAGTATGGATAATCAATGAAATAACAACAATAAAAGTTACTTAGAGAAAAATAAGGATTGCTCTGCTTCTAAAACAATACCCACATTTACTTTTGCTTCTTATTTTGTTTTAGGGCTAGAAATTTCTGACCTGTTACCAACATCATCTCGGTTTCATCACTGTCAAGTATGAGTTATTCTTTCACTAACTGACTAGGCAAAATCCTAGAATTACAGCGTTTCAGGAGCAGGTGAGTATTTAGAGATCATCTATTTCAAGTTTTTCATTAAAACGTTGAAATAGTAGGAAAGGTGAATAAATTAAAATGGTAAGTAATCTGTTTGGGGAAAAAAGAGATTTTATGATGATACCATAATACAATAACCAGAGGAGTACTCAGGAGGGAGGATTTGGAAAGGACTGAGAATTCCACCAGACGTTATAGTTATGATGAGCCAAACATACTTTGAGCTAACATATGAGTTTTTTCACAGGGCTTGAAGAATCACCCCTGTCAGGAAGGTTTGCAGCTACTATAAAAAGACAATGCTCCTCAAAGTTTTGTTAGAATATTATCCAGCTAGAACTACCTGCCCACGGTGAGGCCAGTGAAAATTTTATTACGTTGTTGGGCCTCAGATTCTGGAGACATGCTCAGAAACTAAGTTTTCAACAAACACTCCAGAAAATTCTCCTGTACCCTAGGGCTTAAGAAGCAGTCACCTCTGATTTTGAATTTATAAACTATTCATAATTTGTCCAGAATCATGACTTCTGTTTTCTTTTCACTTATATGTTGTTTCATAATAGTTAGCAGTAAAATATATTATATGTGTCTCTTATTAATAAGACTGCATTCTAAATTCTGCTGTTATTCCTGAGTGGGGGGAAGGGGGAAACTCATAAAAACAAAACAGAAGATGAATATTTTGAAAAAAGAAAAGAATCCCCAATAACCTATGAGAAGGAAAGGAGAATTGACTTGATTACTGCTCAGGGCAGTGACTGAGAGATCACGATCCGCAGGTGATACACTCAGCCACTTCTTTGAGTAATAGAATAGAATGACTTGAACTAGAACAGAAATGTGTTAGGTCATCCTACTTCCTTTCTTACCCGCATAGGGCTGGAATTCCACAGCTTCTCCTAGGAACTTAAAATACAACTTTTGTTACCTTGTACTGGGTAGTTTCCTGCGAGAACTGAGCCACAGTTAGGGACTGAGTAAGAAAGTCTGGAAAAATAGCCTGGGCACAATAGCTCATGCTTATAATCCCAGCACTTTGGGAGGCTGAGGCAGGCAGATCAGTAAGTCAGGGG
Organism: Cacajao melanocephalus; assembly: GCA_963573385.1. Taxonomy (NCBI): domain Eukaryota; kingdom Metazoa; phylum Chordata; class Mammalia; order Primates; family Pitheciidae; genus Cacajao; species Cacajao melanocephalus. The sequence continues at coordinate 11,685 of CAUYLG010020461.1, forward strand.
TTCGAGGCCAGCCTGACCAACATGGCGAAAACCCATCTCTACTAAAAATACAAAAATTAGCCCAGTGCCTTGGCAGTTGCCTATAGTCTCAGCTACTCAGGAGGCTGAGTCAGGAGAATCACTTGAACTCCTGCCTCAGCCTCCTAAGTAGGAGCCAGAAGTTGCAGTGAGCCAAGATCCTGCCACTTCACACAAGGCTGGGCGAAAGAGCCAGACTCAAAAAATAATAATAAGAAGAAAAAGTCTGGAAAAATAATATCAGAATTGAGCAACATGGTGAATTGAATTTAAAATAGCTTTGTGAATTTAGAAAAGCAAATCAAACTCTATAGGCCTGAATAAGGTTGAATAAGATGGTTTCTGGTTCCCATGTTTAGATGGCTTGCTATATAAGGGAGCTGAAGTCATCACTCTCTCCCTTCCATCACAGTGAAATGTCAAGAAAGATATGTTTTGTCATCAAAGAGAATATGGGGTCCACAAGGACACAAAAATAGGCCACCTGAAGAAGAGAGTTTATAAGAGAAGAAAGAAAAGTATAAATAGAACCACGTGCAGTCAGTTGCTGTCTTATTTCCGATCCTTCCTTGCTTGTCCCTTTGTATGTCTTTCCCACCTCCTTCTTCACTTCAGGGCAGCTGGTTTGGTAGGCCAGGGTCTGAAAGTGGCCCCTTTCTAATGTGGCTCCTTTGAACTAATCTGGGGAAAAGAAGCAATGAAACTCAGGTCAGATTCACACCTGACCTTGAGCTAAAATGTCCTTGATGTTTACACATGGCTCAGCTTACTAATCTAAGTATGAGAATCAGGTTAGGATTTGAGGGCAACGACCTTGGCTAGTGATTAAAAAGTGTTGTTTTTCTTGAACCTCTTCTATACACACGTACCCGTAGGAATCCATTCAAGAGGGAGATCCAGCAGTATTTGATTAATAAGGACACATACAGTTACAATTCTTCTCATGACTAATAAATTGTGAGTTCAATATTCATCATCAACAAAATAGAAATAATGTTTTGTTTAGATTGTCTTGCAAGCAATTAATTTGTTTCTATTTCTATTATGTAATTTCCATTGGCTTAAACTACTTGTCACTAAAGATAACCATTATAATTGAATGAAATTATAGTCGGTCAGAAAACTTTTGTTCCAATTTAGCACACAGACAGAAAAAGTGCCACATTCATGCATGAAAATCAGGTGGAAAACTCATGAATGATATGCTATGGGCATTTAATACAATGGCAATCTCACCTAGGGGTTGCTAATTCCATATACTTTTCTTTAGAGACTTTTGTGCTTAATTACTGTGCTTTCATAAATATTAATAGAACTTTCAATAGATAAAATAATCTATCCTTTTCAAAAAGGACAAGGTAAGCGATAAGTAAATCTAATATATCTTAATGCACTAAAATGTATTACATTTTCAGTAGTGTTTAGATATCAGATATCAGAATGAGAATACATTTTCAGAACTGTATGAAATGCATTTCTGCGTATTTAAGAAAAATAATGAGCATTCACATATGGAAAAGTCTGCTTAAAAGAAAAACCACATAAACAAACAAAACCCTTTAATTAAATTAAAGAGACATTAAAGTCTTCCATTAAACCTGTATCTTAAAAAGCTTTTCCAAGTCACATATTTGTTTCACATTAAGAATTACATTATGTCTGTGACCTCAGGGGAAAAAAAAGTTTTGTCAAAGAATCAGAAAGTACAAGCTATTTCACCACTCAAGAGTCTTCTAGGCTTTTTTCTTTCTTGAATTCTCAGGTGCCATAATATTGAAACTGCTTGTCCTTTGATGATGAACAATACAGGAAGAAGAAAAAGAAGTGTTTTGTTTGTTGTTGTTGTTTTCCCCAAACAGACCAAAGCTTAATAAACCCAATTTCAATACTGGATTAGGTAAATATAACACCTCAGGCCATGACAATAACAAATTTTCAGAATGGTCAATAGAGTGACACGTAGGTCACTTAGGGAATGAGTGCTCTTATGAAATGAGCACTTGCTATAGAAATTGAATTGACCCTGTCAAGTAAATGGCCTTTACACATACATAAGGAAGCTAGGGAGCTATGGAATAAAGCTAGTAAGTAGAGAAAAATTATTGCGAATACAGAATCTTCATTTTCTAAAATACAGAGCCCTATTATAATAAAAACGTAATTTAATTTATAAAAATTCAACTTACAAATACATTTTTCTGTGTAATTTTCAGCACTTTATGGTTGTGTTTGTAATAGTGCAAATCGTTATTACATGCAGCCACCATATAACCCAGCAATTATACTGTTAGGTATTTATCCCAGAGAATGAAGGCTTACAGTTACACATAAACTTGTACACAAATGTTCTTGGCAGTTTTACTCACAATAGCCCCAAACTGGAAATGACACAGATGTTCTTCAACAGGTGAATTGTTAAAAACAAAACAAAACAAAACAAAAAACTGTGGTACATCCATACCATAGGACATTACTCAGCAATAAAAATGAAAGAATTACCAATACACAACAATAAGGGTAAATCTTCAGAGAAATATGCAGAGTGAATAAAGCCAATCCCAAAAGGTTGCATACTACATGATTATATTTACATAATATTTATGAAATAACAAAATTGTAGAAATGAAGAACAGACTGGTGATTTCCAAGGGTTAAGGATAAGGAAGGAGTGAGCTGGAGGGAAATGGGTGTGACTGTAAAAGGCAAATGAAGAAATCATTGTGGGGATAAAAATGTTCTGTATCTTGACTCTATCAATTTCAGTTTCCTAATTGTGATAATACACTATAGTTTTAGAAAGTGTTACCATTGAGGTAAACTGACTAAAGCTTACATAAGATCTCTCTGTATGATGTCCTTACAACTGCATGTTAATCTACAATCATCTAAAAAAAAAAAGTTTAAAGAAATGTTTATAGGTGGGGCACAGTAGCTCACATCTGTAATTTTAACACTTTGGGAGGCCGAGGCAGGCAGATCACAAGGTCAGGAGTTGGAGACCAGCCTGACCAACATGGTGAAACCCTGTCTCTACTAAAAGCACAGAAAGTAGCCAGGTATGGTGGCAGGCGCCTGTAACCCCAGCTACTTGGGAGGCTGAGTCAGGAGAATCACTGTACTTCAGCCTGGGCGACAGAGACTCTGTCTCAAAAAAACAAAACAAAACAAAAACGGTTTTTAAAAAACTTAAATTTTAAATTTAGAAAATCTTTCATTATCTACATGAATTCCCAAAGAATTTGATATGTTTTACATAATTTTAAATTAAGAACACGTAGAGTATTATCATTAAATAGTATTCACTCAACTTTCAAGTGAACAGTTGCATGGAATTGTTACATAATGAGTACATGCTAGTTGAGCTTCTGAAACATTTTTGTGTGGGGCCAAACAAATGATAAAGTTGTTCCAATTACTGAGTATTAATAAATATTCTTTAAGTGGAAGCAGTTTAAGATCAAATAGTACTTTTTGAAATGTCTCTCTAGTCCATGCAAACTTCGCTAGAATTGTTATCACTAAAAGGCATTTTTACTGCTGCTATGTTGAATGTGCCACTATATCTGTAACTCTGTGCAGTGATTGGCATTGCAAGCTTGGACAACAATTGGGAGACACTCTTGCCAGCAAAAGCATCCAAACCATTCCTCTTTTCCCTCCTGGTAGAGAATACTAATTGGGCACAATGTAAGTTGGCAGCTAAGAACGAACAGAATACAGGAACCAAGATGTATAATTATTAGACTCCAAGGACTCACTACAAGTCTCAGCTCCACATAAATGGATAATAAACAATTCTGGCCTGGGCACAGTGGTTCACGCCTGTAATCCCAGCATTTAGGGAGGTCAAGGCAGGCAGATCATGAAGTCAGGAGTTCAAGAACAGCCTGGCCAACATGGTGAAACCCCGCCTCTATTAAAAATACAAAAATTAGCTGGGCATGGTGGCGCACGCCTGTAATCCCAGCTACTCAGGAGGCTGAAGCAGGAGAATTGCTTGAAACGGGACCTGGGAGGCAGAGGTTGCAGGGAGCCGAGATCGTGCCACTGCACTCCAGCCTGAGCTACAGAGTGAGACTCTGTATTTAAAAAAAAATTCTGAAGGGAGGGGTACAAAACGCAGACATGATGAGAGGAAGTAATCCTCTGAGCCAAGTCACTATGACGTAAAAACTGATAAAGGGCAATCTAGACCAAACCAGAGCAAAGCACATCTTTCAAGAACCCTGGCTAACAATGTATTATCTTTGCTTAATTAAGGCAAACTGAACGTTTATGTCCAGCTCCCATGTACGTCATGGGTGGTTGTCTATAAATCATGCATGAATTAGTTATAGAAATTAATTACGTTCAATTACTACATTACTTGAATAAAATGTCTTATTTCTAAAATGAAGACTTTTTTCAGAACCCAAGTTCTTTGTAATGCACTTTACTCAGCTTATGGTCACAAGCTCTATGGAGTTTTGATTTTACGAGGAAAATGAAGAAACTGATGAACATTAAAAGAATAGCAGGGGACTCCAAAACAAAATATTCTGCATAGGACATGATAAAAAAAAATGTAGGGTGCTGGGCTCAGAAGGGATGACCTCAGAGACTGGAGTTTTCAGACTTCAAATATCTACATGTCTCTCGTGTGCAGTGGAAGCTGTTGAATCCTCATCATGTTGGGTCAACATAGTGTTCAAAATCTTCCCATAGCAGCAACGGAGTTTCTTGAAAGGTAAGTTCTCAATTATCATTGGTCCAAGCAAAGTCTAATCAATTATTTATTGATTATGTTGTATAATGTGTATACATATATTGTATAATGTGCATTAGATAAAAAGTTATGTTACAAGAGAGTAAGTGATCTAATAGTTTGTAATAAACACAGCGTATATTTGGTAATTACCAAAAAACTATGTCATACATAATTTTTTTTTTTGAGACAGAGTCTTGTTCTGTCACCCACCCCAGAGTGCAATGTCACGATCTTGGCTCACTGTAATCTCTACCTCCTGGGTTTAAGCTATTCTCCTGCTTCAGCCTCCTGAATAGCTGAGATTACAGGTGCACACCACCACATTCAGCTAATTTTTTGTATTTTTAGTAGAGATAGGGTTTCAGTATGTTGGCCAGACTGGTTTCGAACTCCTTACCTCATGGTTCACCCACCTCGGCCTTCCAAAGTGCTGAAATTACATGCTTGAGCCACCGCGCCAGGCCTACCTTATTTATTACTTGCATACCGTCTGTCTTTCACCAGAATATAAGATCCATTAGTACAGGGGCCTTGCCATTCTTACTCCCCACTCTATTCCCATGCCTGGGAAATGATAGGTTCTCAATGAATGCTGAGGTAGGAACAATGGCATTTCATTTAACCATCAGTCAACCCTGTGAAGTAGACACTTCTAGCCCTATTCCACAAATGATGGAAATTCGATTCACTAAGGATTAATAAGTTGTCCGTGTTTTCCAACTAGAACCAACCAGCCCTGACTCCAAAACCCAGGCTTGTTATACTACATTTGAAATTTTCAGGATGGAAAGAAAGCAAAGAGAAAGCAATAGGTAAATAATTCTGGTGTGCTGCTGTACAGAATGTTCCTTTCTATTTCCCTGCCTCACTTGTTGCCATGGTTTCCTTTATCAGTACACCTGCCAATGCTAACTTAGCTATCAACCTAGCCACTGTACTGAAAATAGGTAATGTGTTTAAATAAATTAGAGCGAGGTGGGTGATCTATTTATACCTCCAGTTATATTTCTTCACCGCTCTCAATTTTGACCTGCAAAAAATGGAAATGAGGAAATAAATACAAGATTCTACTTCAAGGTATATATGCCATGTTAGCAAATATCAAAAGTTTCACTACCCCTGGCATGCAGTGCAATGCTGGGCAAACTGTAATGCTTTATATTTGGATTTAGCTTATGCACCACAAGTGTTCCTTACTTTCTATATTTTTAGTGAGGTGAAGGGTGATACCGCGACATTTATCTTCTGTTGTTATTTTCTTCATTCAATAGGAGGCTTTAACTCAGTGGTTCAGAACCTTTAAATCAAATAATATAAAACTTTGTAAAATAGCAGAATGCATGAGGAAAGCAGCTACATCTTATATACCTCTATCTTGGAAATTTTGTTTCTTCACCTTAAAACAAAATGATAATTTGATATTACAGAACATTAGATATAGAAGAAAACATAAAGTCATGAGTTCCAACTTCGTTATTTTGCAATTGTGAAAAGTGAGGCTCAAAGAGTTTCAGTAATCTGCATTGCAGAGCCAGTCAGTGGTGGATTAGAAACAAAATGGAAGTGCCCTGGCTTCCCTTCTAGTGCTTTTCCCTCCAAAACACCCTGCTTCTTGTCTTCTGGAGGTGCCCCAATAATTTACTATAAAAGAAATGGAACATGTTAGTTCTCTTCAAAGCACAACTCATGCCTAGTGGAATGTTTACAAGTAAATATTTTATATTTAAGTCAACATAAAGAAATCAACAGAAATAAAAATAAAGCTTCTGCAAGTATAAGGAAAATACTTACATTTTGATACATTTCATACATTTAGATGGTTGGCTTCTATATTTGACATTATTTATATAGTTTGAAAGGTAGTTTCTCTATTAGTGAAAAATGTATCTATCTCACACAGGTACTTGAGTAGAATCTCACAACCACACACACACACACACAACCACACACACAAGCACATATGACAAAAGAGGTGCAGAGCAGAGCCATTATTAATTTTTTAATGAGAAATGGAAGCACAGAGGCCTTTGATCTTTGCATGCCATGCTCATGACTAACTGGTATTTAAGGCAGTTCAGGAAAATAAAGCAAATGAAAGTAAAGCATTTTTAATTAGTGGTTTCACTATGTGATTAATGATGCCTTTTTAAAGAAAATGCCTGTACCTGTAAATGAGAAATTCGTTCTTTCTAAAAGCTGGTTTCTTCTACTTAATGACTTCTTCTAATAGACAGATAAATTAAACAACAATGTATGAAATCTATTAGCCTGAACATTTTCACAGGGAACGAAATTGAATGTTCTGTTGCAAGTTGTTGATCAACTAATCTGAAAGTAATGAAACAACATCATACAAAGGCTTCTGTTAAAAAGGCATGCAACCAGCTTTAAAACAACTACACAACAGAGCTGAATCTTATTTGCATAACAAAATAAGCTGTATAAATAAAAAGCACATTACAAAAGAGCTTAAATTAGCCATCAAGAAACAATTCTGGTTGTGTTAATATGCTTTATTTATTTAAGGCAATTTTAACCCTATTTGACATGTCCAGAACACAAAACATATTCCAAAAAAGGTCAAGTAGGTTGTGAAATATCAGATTAATTTATAAAATACTGGCAGTCTACAGAATTCAAAGTCAGAGACCTCTTAATATTCAGTAAAAAAAATGACTTTGTCAGTTGAAATAGTAAACAAAGGCTTTGCTGCGGGTAGAGCTTAGCAGTTCCACAAATGAATGTCTTTGATGTAGCCTGAACTTCACTGAACTTCAGTTGACTCGTCCATAAATTGAAGATCGTAATATTATCTACCACAGAGAGTTATGGTGAAGCGAAAGATGATACATGTAAAGCATTTAATACCTGTTAGCTATAGATAACATTTTTATTAACTATCATTATTATACTATATGCCAATAAAATGTGGTTAATATCTTCACCAACTAATTATGCTTACCACCATGTAATATAGGGCCAAAAAAGGCAAGGATGGTACACCAGCCTCATTGAAAACTTGGTTAATTTTCTCTATGCTGTTTGTAGAAATAAATTTCCAAAATAAAACATAAATATGACAGCTGGCATGAGAGTTTTCCTGAGGATGTCATATATCATCCGTAAGTAGATACAGAATTGGGTGAGTTCTAATTTAGCATGCCTTAAATTTACTTTTTGGGAGGTGGGGTTACTTGCTTATTTAGAGAGTGTTTATTAAATATATTTTAATATACTATTCAATAGCAAACATTTCCTGAGAACGAATTATTCTCAGTCTGTAAAGTGTTGAAAGCTCTTATGTTCTTTCTCATTACCTACTGATATACGGCTCATCCTTCAAGGCATAAATGCTAAAAAGATACATGCCAATGTCAAAGTCAATTTAGATTGTTATTTTCCATCTGGTAGAACACTGAGTTCATTTTATCTCTGTGTGGGCCCTTCTTGCACTGTGCTTCCTTTTATAATTATCCACTTGTATAGATCCGTAGGCTGCGATCTGAAATGACATCCGAGTGCATTTCAATCCTCTTGCAGGGGTGTCCAACCTTTTAGCTTACCTGGGCCACATTTGAAGAATTGCCTTGGTCCACACACACTAACACCAACAGCTGATGAGCTAAAAACAAAACAAAAAAAGGGTCTATGCATAATTTTTGAGATAACTGCCACCACAGATAAGCAAAAATGTCCTCACATTCAAAGGGTTAGACACAGCTGCCAGAGGATTTAGGAGGGTTGACATGATCTGACTCATTGTTTTCTGTGTCTTCTCTCTGATCCAGGTTTCTACTGCTCAGACTCCAGCTCACCAACATTTGTGCCTGCATCTATCTGGAAGGCCCCTTTACTGGCTCTTCATGCTTCCTTTTGGTTCCTGCTAAAAACTGAAGTCTTTAAGGGAGACTTTCTCAGTCTACTCTTTCCAAGTATCCAAGCCACCATCATTTCTCACCTGACCATAGCAGTAGCTTCATATCTGTTCTTCCAGTCTCCCCATACATTCTTGACATGCATCATTGCTGGAGCAGCCAGTGATCGTTTAAAAATTAGGCAAGGATAGGAAGAAGGTGACAGCTTCATGGTTTTTGAGGGTCCCTAACTATCCCACAAAATCAAATGGAGCAAAGGAGAGGAGGGAAAAAAGCCCCCAGATGGTATATATGTAGGAAAGACAAATGATAAGGTATCTCCCAAGACTTCCAAAACACATGTACCTGGGGTCAAGCCACCGGAAATGAAATGATCCACTAGTCATCAGTAACCACGTGAAAAAATGTAAGGGAAAGGCAAATACACGTTGAAGAGTTTTAAGATCCAAAGGGAAAAAAAATAGGTAGCATTCCTCAAATTTAGGGGTCTCACTCAGTGTGGAAAGTTCAATAGGCTAATCTGAAAACTGCAGCCAAATCTGCAACCAGGTTTCACTTATGGGAAAGTGCAAGGGTAACTCGCAAAATTTGGAGGAGTGTGGACCTTATAAACTAAAGAATCTAAAGCAACATGCACTTAGGGAAAATAACCCCAGTAAAAAAGCAAGGGAAGAAAAACAACGTCAGCCAAAAGAAAGGAGAATGATTTGTAAGTTAAAAGTAGTAAGGAATGAGTTTGAAAATAAAACAAAAACAAGAAATAGACAAATATATCTAAACTCGGATTCTTCCACAAAAAAAGAAAATGCAAACAGAAAAACCATCAGCCAATCTGATCAAGCAAAAAGGAGGAAAACACAAGTACACAAAATCAGAAGAAAACCATGAAATTGAGGAAATATGTGAAACAATATCCTAGTTATTAGGTTATTCAAATGAATTGAACATAAAATGAAATATACGATTTTTTGGAAAACACATTCTTAAAACATTTATAGTATACATGGCATAGTGGTGCACACTATTAGGTTATTTCTTTTATTACGCATGCACACAGGCATACGCACACAAGGGCATGCATACGCACACGTACACACACAC
>CAUYLG010020462.1:0-11571 GCA_963573385.1 Cacajao melanocephalus
CGCCCCTCAGGGTCCTGACCTTGATGCCTGGCAGAGCCTGGATCCCCATCCTCTGCCGATTGTGTCTGCTCCTCTCCGACCAAGTCTCTGACCCCCAGTCCCATGAGGTGGCAGTGGGAGGAGGGGTGTGGTCAGGCGACATGGTTGCCAGGGCCTTCCAGGGCTGTCAGGAGGGGCTGAGCTACATTCTGTGGCCCCTGAATGTCGGGAGAGTGGACCCTCAGTCCCCACTCAGGAGGATCCTCTTCCTCACTCCTGGTTCTTTGATGAAGTGATGGGAGGGAGATGCTCTGTTTCTGCCATCTCTGAGCATTTGCCCAGCTGCAACCATTGCAGGGAATGGCCACAGGTCCGAGGCCAAGTGCTCCCCGCAGGGCAGCAGCTCCGGTGATTGCAGTGACCTCTGGGAGAAGACACACACCTTCCCATGGGGGCTGCTGCCCAGCCAGAGCTAGACTTGGGAAACCTTTGGTCCTCAAAGAAATATGTTTTACGGCCCGACACGGTGGCTCACACCTGTAATCCCAACACTTTGGGAGGCCGAGGTGAGCCGATCACTTGGGGTCAGGGGTTTGAGACCAGCCTGGCCAACATGGTGAAACCCTGTCTCTAACAAAATACAAAAATTAGCACTCAGAAGGCTGAGGCGCGAGAATCACTTGAACCCAGAGGTGGAGTTTGCAATGAGCCAAGATCATGCCATCGTGGGCCTCGCGATAGTGTGACTCTGTCTCAAAAAAATTAAAAAAAGAAAAAGAAATATGTTTTACGTATCTTCCAAGGGTATACGTCGGTAGCAACATATATATTTATTTCTGTGAAAGAATATCTACCGTTAGTATGCACAATTCACTCTGATATCCTGTTCTACTTCCTTTCCATTCTTTATGTTTTGTTGAAACGTTTTTTGGAAATGCAATTCCTCCCCCACTATGTTGGTTTCAGATTGTTACTATCAGAATCCTGGATCCATACTGTCTTAACCAGGCCAGTTTAACTAGTGTCCTGCTGTTACCCTAGGGCTACTGGCATCATGTTTTGAGGAGCTGCCTCGGATTGTGCAACGAAGCGAAGTGGAAATTTTAAAACTTTCATTCTAACCATTTTGTCAACTGCAGTCTAGGCGGGCTACAGACCTCCCCAACGTCCCTGCCACCAACCCCCCTCCAACCGAGACTGCAAGTGTCAAACACGATTACCAGTTCAACACAGTATTCAGTATCACCCAGGGCTTCTCTGTTTTGTTGCTTAGATTTTGTTGCTGATATTGTTTCTTTCTCTTTCTTTTTCCCTTCTATAATTTTCCAGGGTTGATTTGTGAAGCAGAAAACAGCAGCCCAAGTTTGATTGTGATGTTGACAGCTACAAGTAAGACATAAAATGTCAATAATGAAGCACAATTGACATGTTTACAGTGTTCTCTTTCCCATCAATGAATATGTTATGCTCCTCTATAATTTTTTTATTTTTTTGAGATGGCGTCTCGCTCTGTCTACCAGGCTGGAGAGCAGTGACACTATCTCTGCTCACTGCAGCCTCCACCTCCAGAGTTCAAGTGATTCTCCTACCTCAGCCTTCTGAGTAGTTGGGGTTACAGGCACACAGCACCACACCCAGCTAAGTTTTGTATTTTTAGTACAGGTGGGGTTTCACCATGTTGGCCAGGTTTGTCTGGAACTCCTGACTTCAGGTGATCTGCCTGCCTCGGCCTCCCAAGGTACTGGGATTACGAGCATGAGTCACCGCCCTCAGCCTCCTCTGTTAATTTCCGACTCCTTTTACTTGAATCTGTCGGTACATCGTGATAGTTGCCTCTATAAAGACCTTCTACATTTTTGCTAGGCTTCTTTTCAGATAATTCTTGGATTTTGATGCTATTGAAAATGGCATGTTTTCTATTAAGTGTTCTATTTGCTGATTGCTTTCGTCTGGCAAAGATTTTGGTTTTGCTATTTTAATGTGTTGTACACCTTGTTCTGAAGGCCTATGCACCGGAATCTTCCACATGCCCACTCCTTTGAATTTTCAAGACTGATATTATTGCCAAACATTACATGTTTTTTTCCAATATTCATATTCCTTATTTATGTTGATTTTTATAACTCTGACTTTGTGTCTCAGTACTGATTTAAAACCTGGAGATGTAACCCTACATCTAATTCTTGTTCTTGTCTTTAATGATAAGTCTTCAAATGCTTAGCATTTATCTATGTTAGCTGTTAATTTTAGTAAATGGAAGTTCTCTTTCAATAGAAAACATGGGGAGAAATGCCGGGTATAGATGAAGGGGGAATAGAGGCAGCAAACCACCTGGTTATGTATGCACCTATGCAACAACCCTGCATGACCTGCACATGTACCCCAGAACCTAAAGTAAGATTAGAAAAAAAAAAAAATCTTGCTTTAAGTTCTGGGATGCATGTGCTGAATGTGCAGGTTTGTTACATAGGTACACATGTGCCACGGTGGCTTGCTGCACCTATCAACCCATCATCTAGGTTTTAAACTCTGCATACATTAGGTATTTTTCCTAATGCTCTCCCTCCCCATCCCCTCACCCCCCAACAGGCCCTGGTGTGTAATATTCCCCTCCCTGTGTCCACGTGTTTCCATTGAGTTACATTTTTATATGGTGCAAGATATGTGTGGTGGTTAGCTTTATGTGTCAACTTGTCCAGGCTGTAGTACTCAGTTGTGTGGTCAAACACTAGTCTAAATGTTGCTATGAAGGCATTTTGTAGATGTGAGAAACATTTGCAGTCAGTTGAATTTTGAGTAAAGCAGTTTAACCTCCGTAATGTTGGTGGGCCTCATCCAACTAGTTGAAAGTCTTAAGAGAAAAGACCAAGTACTCCTGGAAAAGGAATTCAAACTCAAGACTAACAAAAATGCTGTGTGAATTTCCAGCCTGCTGGTTAGATTTTTAATGTACCAGACATCATAATCACAATAGATAATTCTTTATATATCTTTCTTTTTTCTCTCTCTCCCTTTTTAGATAGACAGACAGATAAATAGATAAAATATGAATTGAAATTCAGTTTTGCATATGGTTATTGTATTAGTCTGTTCTCACACTGCTGTGAAGAAATATCCAAGACTGGGTAACTTAAAAGAAAAGAGGCTTAATTGACTCACAGTTCCACATTGCTGGTGAGACCTCAGGAAACTGGTGATCATGGTGGAAGGCAAAGGAGAAGCAGGCACCTTCTTCACAAGGCAGCAGGTTGGAGTTAGTGCAAGCAGGGAAAATGCCAGATGCTTATAAAACCAGATCTTGGGAGACTCACCCGTTATCATGAGAACAGCATGGAGGAAACTGCCCCCACGATCCGGTTACCTCCCCCTGATCCTGCCCTTGACCTGTGGAGGTTATGGAGATTACAATTCAAGGTGAGATTTGGGTGGGGACACAGAGCCAAACCATATCATTCTGCCCCTGGTCACTTCCAAATCTCATGTTGTGACATCTCAAAACACAATCACGCCCTTCAAACAGTCCCACAAAGTTTTAACTCATTCTAGAATTAACCCAAAAGTCCAAGTCCAAAGTCTCATCTAAGACAAGGCAAGTCCCTTCTGCCTGTGAGCCAATAATATCAAAACCAAGATAATTACTTCCTAGATACAATGGGGGTACAGACATTGGGTAAATACACCCATTCCAAATGGGAGAAATTGGCCAAAACAAAGGGGCTACGGGCCCCATGAAAGTCTGAAATCCAATAGGGCAGTTGCTAAACCTTAAAGTTCCAAAATGATCTCCTTTGACTCCATGTCTCACCTCCAGGTCATGCTGATGCAAGAGCTGGGCTTCCATGGCCTTGACAGCTCCACTCCTTTTGCTTTGCAGGGTACAGTCCCCTCCCAGCTGCCTTCATGGGGTGGCGTTGAGTGTCTGCGTCTTTTCCAGGCACACAGCACAAGCTGTCAGTGGATCTACCATTCTGGGGTCTAGAGGACAGTGTCCCTCTTCTCAAAGCTCCACTGGGCAGTGCCCCAGCGGGGACTCTGTTTCCCTTCTGCACTGCCTTAGCAGAGGTCCTCCCTAAGGGCTCCACCCCTACAGCAAACTTCTGCTTGGACATCCAGACATTTCTATGCATCCTCTGAAATCTAGACAGAAGTTCCCAAAACTCAATTGACTTCTGTGCACCTGCAAGACCAACACCACATGTAAGCCACCAAGGCTTGACACTTGCATGCTATGAAACAATGGCCTGAGCTGTACGTTGGCCCCTTTTAGCCATGGCAGGGACACAGGGCACCAAGTGCCAAGATTGCACAAACCAGCAAGACCCTCAGCCTGGCCCATGAAACCACTTTTTGCTCCTAGGCCTCTGAGCCTGTGATGGGAGAGCCTGACATACCCTGGAAACATTTTCCCCATTATCGTGGTGATTAACATTTGCCTCCTAGTTACTTATGCAAATTTCTGCAGCCAGCTTGAATTTCTCCTCAGAAAATGAGATTTCTCTATTCTGTCACATCATGGAGCTGCAAATTTTCTGAACTTTTAACCTCTCTTTTCCTTTTAAACGTAAGTTCCAATTTCAAGCCATCTCTGTGACTGCGTAAAACAGAATGCTTTCAGAATTATCCAGGTCCCCTCTTTTTTGTTTGTTTGTGTGCCTTTTTTTTTTTCATTATACTTTAAGTTCTGGGGTACATGTGCAGATTGTGCAGGATTGTTACATAGGTATACACGTGCCATGGTGGTTTGCTGCATCCGTCATCCCATCATCTACATCAGGTATTTCTCCTAATGTTATCTCTCCCCTAGGTTCCCCACCCCCCAACAGGCCCCAGTGTGTGATGTTCCCCTCCCTGTGTCCGTGTGTTCTCGTTGTCCAACACTCACTTATGAGTGAGAACATGGGGTGTTTGGTTTTCTATTCCTGTGTCAGTTTGCTGAGAATGATGGTTTCCAGCTTCATCCATGTCCCTGCAAAGGACAAGAAGTCATCCTTTTTTATGGTTGCATAGTATTCCATGGTGTATCTGTGCCACATTTTCTTTATCCAGTCTATCATTGGTGGGCATTTGGGTTGGTTCCAAGTCTTTGCTATTGTAAACAGTGCTGCAATGAACATACATGTGCATGTGTCTTTATAATAGAACGATTTATAATCCTTTGGGTATATCCCCAGTAATGAGATTGCTGAGTCAAGTAGGATTTCTAGTTCTAGATCCTTGAGGAATTGCCACACTGTCAATGTAGTTTTGATTCGCATTTCTCTAATGACCAGTGATGATGAGCATTTTTTGATATGCATTTGATTTTGATTTGCATTTCTCTAATGACCAGTGACAATGAGCATTTTTTCATATGTTTGTTGGCTGCATAAATGTCTTCTTTTGAAAAGCGTGTGTTCGTATCCTTCACCCACTTTCTGATAGGGTGGTTTGTTTTTTTCCTGTAAATTTGTTTAAGTTTTTTGTAGTTTCTGGATATTAGCCCTTTGTCAGATGGGTAGATTGCAAAAATGTTTTCCCGTTCCGTTGGTTGCTGATTCACTCTAATGATTGTTCCTTTTGCTGCTGTGCAGAAGCTGTTAAGTTTAATTAGATCCCATTTGTGTATTTTGGCTTTTGTTGCCATTGCTTTTGGTGTTATAGTCATGAAGTCCTTGTCTATGCCTATGTCCCGAATGGTATCGCCTACGTTTTCTTCTAGGGTTTTTATGGCATTAGGTATTATGTTTAAATCTTTAATCCCTAAATCCAGAAGCTGGTTTTTTTTTTTTTTTAAAGATCAAGAAAATAGACAGACTGCTAGCAAGACTAATAAAAAAGAAGAGAGAGAAGAATTGAACAGATGATAAAGGGGATATCACCACCGATTCCACAGAAATACAAACTACCATCAGAGATTACTACAAACACCTCTATGCACATAAACCAGTAAATCTAGAAGAAATGGATAAATTCCTGGACACTTACACCCTCCCAAGACTAAACCAGGAAGAAGTTGAATCCCTGAATAGACCAAAAACAAGGTCTGAAGTTGAGGTCACTTCTTGAATGCTCTGCTGCTTAGAAATTTCTTCCACCAAAAGCCCTAAATCATTTCTCTCAACTTCAAAGTTCCACAGATCTCTAGGGCAGGGACAAAATGTTTCCAGTCTCTTTGCTAAAGCGTAGGAAGAGTCCCCTTTATTTCAGTTCTTAACAGGTTCCTGATGTCCATCTGAGACCATCTCAGCCTGGACTTCATTGTCCATGTCACTATCAACAGAATGGCTTTGACCAAAAGGTTGATAGTGACATGGACCTGCTTCTCCTTTGACTTCCTCCACGAAGTCAAGTTTCCTGAGGCCTCCCCAGTAATGTGGAACTATCAGTCAATTAAACCTCTTTCCTTTATAAATTACCCAGTGTTGGGTATTTCCTCATACCCAAGTGTGAGAACAGACTAATACAGTAAATTATTAGTACTGTGGTTGTGGAGCATTGTTATAAGATACCTGAGAATGTGGAAACGACTTCGGAACCGGGTAATGGGTAGAGATTGGAACAGTTTGGAGGGCTCCAAAGACGACAGGAAGATGTAGGAAAGTTTGAATCTTCCTAAAGACCTGTTGAATCGCATCCTATGGGTCAGCGATGACTCACCTCCATTAACCCCGAAAAGGCTACGTGGTGATTTTTATCTTCAGCCACAGAGGAAATCCTCCCCTTTAACCAGAGCTCCCTTTTCCCCCAGGTCCCCATAGGAGAGCTTCAAGCAGCTGCCAGCTTTCTCCCGGGATCTCTCTTACTCGCTCACTACCCACTCCATCTCCTTACTTTTCCTCCTTCCTCTACCTGACTCTTCTCTTTTGGGTCTCTCTATCTCTGTCTAACAGGAGCATCACTTTCTCTCGCTTTTCTGCTCTAGTCACCCTTCAGTTTTGCTACTTCCACTCACAACTCCCTGCCACACGCACCATTTGACTCTCTTCCTGTTTTTGTGACAGAACCAGTCAGACGAAAACCCCCAACACTTCTGCCATCAAACCTACAAGCTACCTGCATCTGTGTCCCTGTTAGAGGAGGAGAGGTGACCCTGCCCCTGAGTTGAAGGTTCCGTGGCCTCCTGTCTTCCAGAAACCTCGTGTTATCCATTAGTTTCTCCCTTGTCTTTCTCCTCCCTCTATCTTCGGCACGTCTTTCTCTTTCCATCCTTCTTATTCCCACTCGCACATACTCGAATCTCCTTCAACTTGAAAATCCCCGGGCCTTATTCACCACCAATGCGATTCCCACCACTCTCTTACTCTTTGTGTCAGAGCTTCCAAAGGATTAGCTCTGCTTGGTGTCTCTATTGCCTCACCTCTCACATTTTCTATAACCCACTAGAAAACCCACGTGGGCCCGCGCACATCTCTCCTAAAAGGGTTCTCCCTCAGAAGTCACTGGTGACCTCCGCGTGACTATATCTAACGGACATTCTCTGGCCCTCATCTCAGTTGACTCTCGGCTGCGGTCAACACTGTTGGGCACTCTCCTCTTTTTTTCCTTCCCCTCCTTTTGTCTTCCTTAGGCTTCCACGACAACACATTCTCTTCTTAGTCTCTTCATTTTGGCCACGGCTCAATACCTTTACTTGTAGCACCTCCTCCACGGGGCCCTTTCAAGATGGAATTTCCAGGGATTTGGTTTTACTCACTTCTCCTCCAGTTGTCTACTCTTTCTCTACACATTTTTCTATATGGCCGTAACTACCATTACCATTGAAATCAAAGTTTCTCAAAGTGTGGTCTGTGGACCAGCCTATATCAGGATCACAGCGAAAGCGAAATGGGAACGTTCAGGTTTCATGGCCCTATTCAGGCCTACCAGATGAACTCTGTGGGAGGGAACGTGAAATCTGCATTGGAAATAAGTTGTCCGGGTTGTTCTCGCACCCGCACACTGTTTGTCAGGGACTGCCTGGCTGACCTTAGCAGTGGCAGCTCAACACCTCCATCTGGTGGCTTTTGGACACCGTCGCCTTCTTTTTGCGAATACGGTCTGTGGAGATTAGGAAGCTATTAGGAATGTGAGAAACGAGAAAGAAATAAAAAAGAAACAGGATATGAATGGGGTCGCTGCTCCATGAATAATCAAGATTGAATTATATCATTTTATGACATGTCTGGCAGCAAAGTACAACTTGTCTATAATACGGTTTTGAGAGTAGATGAAATGGACACATTTCCATTCTCATCTAAGGGCAGGGAAAACACAAGTGTTAGATGAGTTCCCCTCTGCACATCGTTACACCCAAGTTTCTGACTCTAACAATGCTGCATTTAGTGAATGTGTAAAGGTAGTCTTCCAGACGTTAGCTAAGAAAGAAGAGCCCTCGGCTTTCCATTAATAAAATAATCCGGGTTTTGATTCCCATTTCTCCGATGATTAGTGATGTGAGTCGCTTTTTCATAAACCTGTGGGCCATTTGTACGTCTTCTTTTGGGAAATGTCAATTCAGATCCTTGGCCCACTTTTTAAGGGGATTATGTTTCTACTGTCGAGTCGTTTGAGTTCCTTGCACGTTCTGGATATTAGTCACCTGTCGGATGATTCGTTTGCAAATATCTTCTCCCATTCAACAGGTTATTTTTTCACTCTCCTGATGGTGTGCAGAAGCTTTGCAGTTGTATGCACTGTATTTGCCTATTTTTGGTTGCTTCTGTTGCCTGGGCCATCAAAGTCTTAGAAACTTTTTGCCTAGAAGCAGTGTCCAGGAGAGTTTTCCCTAGGTTTCCTCCTACCATTTATATAGCTTCAGGTGTTTTATGTAAGCCTTTAATCTACTGTGAGTTGATTTTCGTACATGGTGAGAGACACGGGCCTCATTTCACTAATCACCACGGAAATGCAAACCAAAACCGCAATGACATATCATCTTTCCCCAGTCAGAATGGACACTATTTAAAAAGACACAAAACAGCAGAGGTTGGCAAGGATGCAGAGCAAAGGGAATTCTTATAACCTGTTGGTGGGAGTGTAAACCACTACAGCCACCATGGAAAACAGTATGGCGATTTCTCAACAAAACGGAAAACAGAACTACCATTCAATGCAGCAGTCCCCCTACTGGGTATCTGCCGAAAGGAAAAGAAATCAATATATCAAAAAAAAAAAAAGAAAGAAAAAGAAAAAGAAAAAAAAAATTCCTGTTCTCGAATGTTGACTACAGCACTATTCAGAATAGCAAAGATGTGGAATCAACTTAAGTGTCCATCAACAGATGAATGGTTTTTTAAAAAGATGGTGTACATATGTGGACGTATATGTGTGTGAATTTGTGCGTGTGTGTGTGTGTTTCTGTGTAACATGATTTGTCCATAGTAAAAAGACGGAAATCGTGTCATTTGCAGCAACATGGATGGAACTCGAGGGCATTATCGCCTATGAAATAACGCAGGCAGAAAAAAGACAAACATCACGTGTCCTGACTTACATGTGGGAGCGAAAACGTCTGATCGCATGGAGGTAGAGAGTGGAGAGAGAGAGAGAACAGAGACCGGGAAGAGCGAGTCGGCAGGGGAAGGATGAAGAGAAGTCGGCTGAAGGGAGCAAACCTACAGTAAGGTAGAAGCAATGAATTCAGTGTTTGAGGGCAGAATAGGGTGACGGTCCTTCACAAAAATGTATTGTACTCGGGTGACGGACACCCTAAGTACCCCGACTTAATCACTACACACTGTACACACGTAACAAAATTCACGTGTACCCGTAAATTTGCCTACAAAATACAAAAATTAAAATTAGTAACAAAGAAAGAAATATTATAATATGAGGCACTGTAAGGTAACTTAAATTCTACTTTCACATCTTTGGTCTAGTTATAAAAATAATACATTTTTGCTCTAAAATGTCATTAAAAAATATAATGTATAAAGGAAATGACATTCACACATGATTCCACCAAGCAGATCTAATATTCCATTTAAACTCCAGGGTATCATTTCCTTTCATCCCTTTCTGTCTCCAGATAGATAGAGGGGTGGGTATAGATAAAGACATAGCTATAGACTCAGGTAGATAGAGGTATAGGTTCCTTTACATCTTCTAAAGCGATCTTTAACTTTCGTACCTGTCTTAGTTTGCTACCAGCTCTGCAAGGTTTTGTTTTGTTCTGTTCTGAATCATGCGTTTTCCTTCTTTCATCCACATTGAGCAGCCAAAGTCTTCAAGATTTTATTCACTCTGACCATGCTTTCACACTGCCTGTACTAGTAATAGGTTAATGGTAAGGCTACCGTATGCTATTCCCTTTGAATTCACCCCCTTGTGACCCTCAGCATTCCACTGGCTCATAGAAAGGCGCCAGTGCATTGGGTGAGGAACAGTGGGCAAAGGCTACCCGAGCCCTTCCTGTACTACAAACTGTTCATGAGATCATATAACTGAGTGTGGTTTCCTACGGTAACTTTACTGAAAATTACCTCTCATTTCCCTTATTCATGTTAAGCATTGCCTCAGATTGATGTCCGTCACAATGGCATGTTACTGCTGAAACAGGTGTAGAGTAGTGTGAAAATATCTGGAGAGTTTACCATGTGCTCCAAGAGGTAGTCAATCTACGGATGTCTGTGTACCATAGACACAACACGATTTCATAGCTCGTCTCAGTGCTAATTCTTAGAGCAGCATGTTGCCAATACCTCTCCATCTCGATCACTGCCAGTTTACTCCTTCTAATTACCTAGACTCGCGACAAAACATTTTCTCACTGTTTTAGGAGCCCGTGGTGTAGAATTTTGTCAAGGCGATGTGACAGCCTAAATATCACGCACGCTTGGCTGTTTCATTCAGAGTCTCGAAGAAATCAAGGTGAGGGTCTGGTTTTCAGAGATGTGCTCAGCAGATGAAATATTGGCGATGGGTACTGAGATGTGGGTGGGAGTTTAACAGATGAATGAGGGCGGGAAAGAGGGCCTATGCAATCAGCAATATAGGATCCAGGCCCGTGCAAGGGTATAGGGACAGAGACCACAGGCTCAACATCATTACTCTTAGGGAAATGCAAATCAAACCACTGGTACCACGAAAGCTGCCGGCGTTTAAAAAATATTAAAACGAACACATAGAGTCCAGCTCGGCCCTTGTCTTGTAGGTGGCATGTGGACTAGAACACATGGCTGGGTGTTGCTCCAGGTGTCTGAACCCGATGCTGTGCTGGGCTGTCTGGAACCTCCTCCAGAGAGCTGACTCTGGGCATCCCTCGCCAGCTCCGCATTCGGGGAGCCGATGTTGGGAGACTGGAACTGGCTGCGATGGGAGTAGTTACCCCACCCCCCCAAGAAATGGGAACACGCTGAGAACCGCACCCTCTCTCCCGAGGGTCTTTGTCCAGCCCATCATCACTGCCCAGTGTTGTACTGAACCGAGCATAGAAAGTTAACACCAAGACAAAAGTAGGCCAAACTGCAGGGTCTTTATTGCCGGCGACCAGAGGACTCACGTCTCTCCAACCTGTGGCCCCGGAGGGAGGGTGTCAATACCTTTTATACCTTTCTCTCCGGTAAGGGTATGTGGCGGGGGGTGGGTGTGAAGGGATTCAGACATTTAGGGGGTCCCGTAAATCATCTCCCGGGC